>JAGVSP010000222.1:0-102506 GCA_022494985.1 Micrasema minimum | reverse complement strand
ACACTAATTCAATCATAGTTTAAGTAAGGTACTTTAAACTATCAAGTCTAGTATAACAGGTCATTAGGCATTGGTCAAAATAATTTTAGTACTATCCAGAACCGAGGACAACCTTACATTTAATAACAAACATGGTATAGGTAGTATGAATCTATGTGTGGTAAAACTATGTATGATAGGTGTACTAATGTCGAAATTAGAGCAGAATGCAAGGCTGAGATAAGCATTATCAACAAAATTTAAGAAAGGGGCTTTACGATGGTTTGGTCATGTGGAGCGAAATGAGTGATGACAGAACGGCTAAAAGAAGTTTTAATGCAAGTGTGCCTGGATGTAGAAGCCGAGGAAGGCCGAGAAAGACATGGCATGACCAAGTACAAGTACTTGAAAGTGGACATGTGAAAAGTCGGAATAATCGGCGTATGTGTATGAGAAGATGTATGAATGTAGAGGAAGCAAAGGAAGTCTGTCAGGACAGAGTGTTATGGCGTTCTATCCTCTTTGCCTACCCCTACGAGGAAATGGCGTGATGGTTAGTTAGTAAGATGTGTATAAATATAAATATGTAGTAGGTTCTGTTTGAGAATTGGGTTCTTCCCGATTTTGATTGAAAAATAACAATATTAAGGGAATTTATTTTTTATTTTTACGATGTCATATGAATTTCTGGCGCGGTTTGAAATAGCGCTTTTTCAAATCGCTCACAAAATCCTCCATTTGGCGCGCATGCGGTTCGACGTCACAGCAATAAAGGCGCTCACTACGGAATGAATTTCACGCCTTTCACGGTAAACGGGTATGACGTCATTAGCCAATAACGGGCGTTCAAAATCATTCGTATTTTCGTGTTTTAAAACCATAAATTTATAAATGAAAACAAAATTTTTTATCGTTGTGTTTTATATCGTTGGATTTGTAAAATTATACTTTAAATATTTATAACGTTTTCAAGGATATTCATGCTATCGGGAAGAACCCTATTCTTCTGCCAGTTGGGGATGCTATGCATAAAAATGATAGGCATAGAATATTAAAAGCAAGAGAATATTTCGCACATGCGATGTAGATCTTACATTGTGGCTTTGTAACATTGGAAAGTTAACAGGGTCCTAGAGCAGGGAAAAGCTGTAAAAATAAATACATTTACAGTATATTTCTTGTTTAATTCGGACGAATTACAAAAAATAAGTACTTTTTAGTAGAATTATGGGTTAAACAGATGTCGATTTTTTAAAAGGAAAGATTATTATCGTTTAAAAGTTTTACATGCAATATCTTATATTCAAAATGATTAAAGTTATATTTAAGATTCTTCTGCTTAAATCACTTATTATTATGATAAGTATGTACGAGTATGTATGTGATACAAACACTATCGGCATTTCAGTATATTTTATCAAGGAAAATTATCAATTTGCTACTCGTTCATCTCAATTCAAAATAAATCATTTACAGCTTTTTAAACAATTGTTTTGAATACCTAGTAGTTCAATTTATCGATCCACAAAATACCTAATACATTTAAGAAATTCCTTCATTTTAGTTTTTGACGTAAAATAATGTTCCAACACAATTCAATTTGACTTGCCTATTTTCTGCAGTATGGTGCAGCATATGATCATGTGGTACTGGCATACTGAGATTAGATTCCGAGTAATACGGCCACGAAATATGGCCTGGTCTTGTCTGGGCCTGTGCCATCAGCTGACTCTGCATTTGTTGGAGAATTTCGTTAGTAGATCCGAAACGAGGCTTGATACCGCGTACGGATGGTCGTCGTTGAAAGCCTAGAAGAGAGAGGAAAGATGTTAGCGAGTTTCAAAGAGAAAATGTTTGATGAAAGTGAGAAAATAAATTACCATAATCATCCTGATCATCCTCATCGCTGTTTTCAGCCGACGCTTGTTGAGTATAGCGTTTCCGTAGGCGTTCAGTCCTTGCAGCTTCTTGTTGTACAAATCTAGCCAACTCGTCTCCCTCGCCTGCACCTTGAGAAAATTCGCAAACATGAGTTTTTACCCGCAAATTCGTATTAGTAAAAAATGTTATTAGAAAATAGTAAAGGATGCCCACCTGGAGTTCCGGCTAGTACATCCGGTGCAGGTTGGTCCAATACGCCATCTATATCACCGGAAGAATACTCGGTGCTCGCGGAGCCTTGAGAGAGTCTGTCTCCCGGGCGGGAGTTCCCAAGGCCCATTGGTTTATCTGCCTGGGGAATTATAAGCACGCCATTCCCTTCCTCGTTACACTCTGGAATACGGTCCTGCCGTTTGGGGAAGATGTCGGTGAGCTTCTTGTAAGCGGAAGATGTAGAGGAACAGCTGGACGCGCTGCTAGAACTAGACGATGGAGAAAAACACTTGGAGGGCGCCTGCGCCGGGGTGCTAGTCTCTTCCGTGGAACTTCCTCTTTCGACACTGCTCGTCTTCTGTTCTTCCGTTCCATCTTCGTCTTCTATATTACATGTGAGCATTTTAATTCTTTCAGAAAGAGAAGTGTCATTTTTAGGTGGTGGCTTTTTGCGAGGTTCGACTTTCACCAAAGATCTCCTCAAGGTGTTTCTATCGATAGTTCGCCTGACTGTTAGGTCTTCGTCGCGATAGGAGGTTGGAAGCTTGGAGCGCTTTCCTTCTTCGAACGCTCGGAGGGATTCTGCTGTGACTAGGTACTGTTTGTCTTCTGGGCGCTGGGGCGGGGATACAAAGTGCGGCCCGGCGGGGAAGAGTTGTCGCACGGCGGAGTTGGGCCGCAAGCTGTTGTTGGAAAGAAGGTGGTTGCCAAGCTTGAAGGTGAGAGTGAGCTCCTGCGGCTTGGCGGGGGAGTCCGGCCGCTCGTGCTGCTCGCCAGGCTCGTCCACGGAAGACAGTTGGGAGAGAGAGTCGCTCTGGGAAGGACTTGGCTCGCTGAAACGCACCGCGCGCCCCGCCCGCCCTTCCTCGTCGCTCGCGGAGTTGCTGAAGCTGGTGCATTCCTCCGCCTGCAATACCCAAACGGTCTGAATATGACAGCGGACATTCAAATACCCAATAGTAACTCGGAAAAATTATTCATTCAATTTTGTCGCAACGCCAACATTTTTATGACACATCGCACACGCACATTTAAAATAAATTTGTTTCAGCAAAGTACACAAATAATATATATTATTCACTCAAATTAAACATCTGAGTAGCTAACAACAGAGTAAAATATTTTAAATACGCGGGTGAATTCGTAACATAAGTAAAAAGTCGTTTACAATTCGCCATGTCTAGTTCATAACCTTAAATGTTATCGCTATTGATGTGACGAGGCACCCTACCTGTTCTGGGGGTTGTAAGTCCATAGAAGCCTTCCACAGCCTCCCTCCCTTGAGGATCCCACCAAGTCGCATGGGAGAACTGTGCTGGTCTCCCGGAGCCTCGGTTGCTCTCCCTTCCACTGGGTCATCTGTAAATACAATATCCACTATCGTAAAGAAAATTGCGCAGGAAAGAAAAAAAACAGCGCGCTATGAGTTTTTAAGACAAAAACAAATAAAAATTATTGTATATTACAGTAATAATAAATAGAAATACATCATAATCAATAGGTAAAACATACGTTCAAGTGCTTCTTTCTATTGGCAAATCACTAAAAGGGTGTGGTTTTTTTAATTATATAAATTTGTAATTATATTTTTGGTAGAATTTTAAACAATTTTCTTTAGTTTCGAAGGCAAATTTCAAATGTGGGTACATTATAGCGGATTGTATAAGAAATAAAATACACCACGGAAAACTAAGTTTATTTTTACTCTGTTTAGCTTATGTTAAAATCAAGAAACGATTTTTTTGGTTCTACGTGATTTTATTATCAAGTTAGTGACAATTGTTTCGCCTTGTAAGGGCATTATTAAACTGTGGCGTTGAAACATTTGCATTCTTATTTTATACAATATTGGCTTATTAGTTACAGTTTTTAAGAATAGGGAGAGGAACATCTGTGGATTTTTACGAAATTCCTGATTTCAGTTGGTCTTTAATCTCTTTTTGGGTGAATTTTATTGCTTTACCTACTCACTAGTCTAGGAATTTCGCTAATTCACAGTTGTTATTTTATATTATAGGTACATATTATTCATTATTTCAGACTGATTTTAACATAAGATATCATGGAGTTCTACAAAATAAATGCCATATCAATCAACTCTGTTTAGCATTATAAAATTTCAATATTATTTTTTAAAACCAAAACGTAAGTTAATAAATTAAAAACTGGCTCGATAGTTCTCTTGAATTTCATGTGCCCGAAGAGGAATTGCAGTCTTTGGTAACAAAGGTTTATACGAGGTGTGTAAGAAGAGTGACTTACTCTTGAATGTGGAAAAGTCGCATGTGATGGTTTTTTAAAGAAATGTAAATATGACTAAGTGTAAGATTGTAGTAAATGGAGATAGTTTGAAACAGGGAAGCATGTTTACTATGGACGGAAATATCTACAAGGACATTGAAAAGAGGGTTAGTGCCGGTAACAGAGTTTATGGTGCCTTAAAGTCGGTCGTAGCTAATAAGTGCCTACAAAAAAGGCTAAATTGGCAGTTCATAATGAAGTTCTGGTACCTACCCTTATGTATGGAAGCGAAGTATGGAGTTGGAAAAAGAAGGACGAAAGTAGATTGAATGCAGTTGCAGTTGAAATGCGATCTCTCTAGCGGATGTGTGGTAAAACTATGTATGATAGGTGCACTAATGTCGAAGATGGTTCGGTCATGTAGAGCGAATGGATGATGAAAGAACGGCTAAAAAAATATATGATGCAAGTGTGCCTATATGTAGAAGTCGAGGAAGGCCGAGAAAGACATGGCATGATTAAGTAAAACAAGTGCTTGAAAGTTGGCATATAAGAAGTCGGAATAATCGACGTGAGTGCATGAGAAGATGTATGAATGAGGAGGAAGCAAGTGAAGTATGCCAGGACAGAGTGGTGTGGCGTTCTATCCTCTTTGCCTGCCCCTTCGGGGAAATGGCGTGATGGTTAATTGGTAAGTTATTTCATACACTCATAAAAAATTGTTTACAGTTTTTCTCTAAAACATAGATTTTTAAAGTGTACGTGATATTTTTTCGAAGTTATGTGGCTGTTAATAAATCCGTAATATCGCATTGAAAAAAAAACCAAAGCTTGACTCAGGTTGAGTCTTTTAATTAAGTAAGGATTGAAGGTCTTGTAGATCATTAGGTTTTGAACAAAGCTATCCTCTTAGTTTGTGGATTTTAGACTCAGTATTTCAATATGATCCGTTTTGCTATCATTTTAATCTATACTTATGGATTTTGTCATATAAGCCTCAGTATCTGAAGAGCCACCACTTTGAATGGCAATTTACCTAATACTGGTGTCTTATATACCCGATGCTCCAGTTTTGCTGCTTGCAGTAGTGTAATCCTAAAGGGGGTATTCTGGTCTACTCTACTTTGCAGAGAGAATTATCCAGATATCCAGTGTGCTAGTCTATAGTCTGAAAACCTCATTTTACTGTGTACTTTTGTCTCTGAAGCAAAAGTTTTACTGCTTAAAACCAGAAATGGTCAGTTGTGAGCTACGTTTAAATCTGACGGATGTTCCAGAGATACAAATTAAAATAGAGCAAAAAAGATTTCCGTCTTAAAATCTATTTTAGTCTTAAAAATTTAGAAGCGAATAAATTGTCGGGAATACTTATTTATCGATCTAAATCAAATAATGGGTTAACTTCTTCGGACAAGAATATCAGAGAAGTGACATTCTATACTTGAAATAATGAAAATACTACCGTCTCCGAGTTGTCTAGTACCCACTGCGTCACCAATAGGCATCTACGTCATCACTAAACATCTACGTCACAAGTTTCGTGTATTGGCCTAAGTGCTGGAGTGTTTAAACATATGGAATATGATAATAAGTGTATTTATTAATGCATTTATTATAAATTTAAAAATTTACAGCAATTTACATTTGAATTATTTTAAATAAATTTTTTAAAGCAATTCACATTTTGTTTATTTTAAATTTTACTTACTATTTTAAATTCTACTTATTTACTTTAAATTTTACTTATTTATTGGAAATTTAAAGTAATTAAAAAAAAAAAAAATCACTTATTTATTTTGGATTTAAATTTTTTAAGCAGTTTGTATTTAATTTATTCTGTATTTTCCTTATTTATTTTTAAATTAAATTTTTAAGCATTTCACATTTGATTTATTTTAAATTTCACAAATATTGAATATACCAGAATGTGTTGCTACCTATTTTTTAAATATTTTTTTTCCTATTATATACAATATTAGAATTATGTAATGTAAAAGCCCTTTTGGCGTGGATATTATTAAAATAAAATAAAAATAAGTGGTGTTATGAAATTAACCCTAGGAAGCGTATATTTTTAGAAAATTTGTATGGAAACGCCCCTTCCAGTAAATTCTTGCTCGAATGCTACCTATCGTCACAACAATAAATAAAAAAGCTAGTTTAATTTTTAAAAATCATTTATCGTTTAGCAATATTGATTTCGGAAGAGTCGGAAACACTGCCAGTAAATAGAGTTTTATATTTAATTTAAATTA
The DNA here is from genome assembly GCA_022494985.1 of Micrasema minimum. Lineage (NCBI taxonomy): Eukaryota > Metazoa > Arthropoda > Insecta > Trichoptera > Brachycentridae > Micrasema > Micrasema minimum. The sequence goes on along the minus strand of JAGVSP010000222.1, from coordinate 95,937 downwards.
TAAATATTTCCTCTCTACACAATCGATTATTCATTGCGAGAGCTAGGACAAAGTTTGACATTTCAAGAATGGTAAATAGTTTCATAACTTCCAGTTCTCCGAGTTAAGAGCACAGCGGCTAAAATATTCCCACTAAAATACAATAAAATGATGCGGGCATTGATGGGACTTGGATTTAGAAGCACCTGAACGCACCTTCCCTTTTGACTGGTGTCTCGCGTTTCTCTCTGTAGTGATGGAAACAGTTTCCACCACGTAACGCTGGCTCTGGTCCTCTATACACAATACAATAACGAGTTACACTAGTGGAGATGACAAAGGAAAATAGTTATTAGATTCGCATACAATTGTTAGTAAATCGCACATAGTGAAATATATTGCTACGGATAAAATGACAATATTATGTTATTTTAAAAAATATTAAATCCTTCCACCATCAGAATAACAAAATCATTTAAAAAAGTCTTGAAATGAGATATCATCATAAAACACAGAAATAACACTATAAGTACATCATTGTGTACTTGAAATGTTATTTTATTATTTTTATTTTGGACACATACAGTTACAATAATTAGGTATGAAATAATAAACGAATAACTAAAATAAAAATTAAACCAATTAAGTATCTTTTGTATGCGTAGGAATGAGTAGACGTGTGAGGGTGTGTAGGTGTAAGGTTATATGCCTACATTGGCTTGTAAAACAATATGAAGAAATTAACGAAAGAACGCGAGGGAGTCCAAATTTATTTGGTTTTCTTTAAATTTCCAGAAATTACTTGTTTTGAAAGCTAAATTCCACATTCCGAAGCTCCATTCCCAACTCACTCAAGACTCGAGTGTTCAACCAATGCATTCTACCCGTCCTTACTTATTTATGGCGCGGAAACAATGACTCTGACGAAGCAATCCTCCCATAAGTTGCAAGTTGCACAGAGGAGCATGGAGAGAATTATGCTTGGAATAACATTAAGAGACCGAAAAAGGAACGATTGGATCCGACGCCAGATAAAAGTTTTGACAGACGAATTGCTTGGTTGAAGTAGAAATGGGCCGGTCACATAGCCAGAATGATGGACGACAGATGGACGAAACGTGTTCTGGTGTGGAGACCGAGAAACCAGAGGCCTCAAGGACGTCCACCGATGAGATGGTTGGACAACATCAGGAAGTCTGCTGGAAGACAGTGGATGGGGGCGGCGCAGGATCGGGAGGAGTGGAGACGGCAGGGGGAGGCCTATGTCCAGCAGTGGACCTCAACGGGCTGAAGTGATGACTTGTTTTGAATTAGATCGTTAACATTTCTTAAATTGCGACCTATGAAGATGCCTCTCAAGACAGGAATGTGATTTCTTAGACATTTACAAGTTTTCTAGGTTTGGCGCTGTCCCGAGGGAGATTCCAGGCTCTTATCCCGGTGAGAACACACAAATTCAAAGTGATTTTTCTCAAGCCTGGGTGTTTGTGATGTTGTTCTTTCTGTTAATGAGCCCTCTGGCCTGTTGAGGAGGTAAAAATAAATCAATAAATACATATTTTATATTTCTGTACTAGTGACGCCTTTATATAGGGTTGCCAGCTCCCGTTGTATGATTGAGACATTTAGAGAATTTGATACGATACAATAAAAGACCAAGGATGAAAAAAAAGGACAACGTGGGTTTTTCAATTAAAATTCTGTTATGGTTTCAATAATGATCAAGATACACTGCACTTGGTGTATCGATGCAGAGCCCTATGCACCATTTGGTATGGATAAGGGAAAGTAGTAAAAGTATGGTTTCAGTAGCGACATTTATTAATAAAATTATCAACTTTAATTCGCAACTAATCGTAATTGTTAATTAGGGTAACAAAAAAAGTAATAACTTAGTTTTTCAATATTTTTTCAAACATAATACTCCACTACAGTCAACCGGTTCACAAACTGTTTAAGATGCAGAAGGCAGACAAGAAGCAGTACAAAATATGTAGGCGCACCAGCAAAAGCTGATAATATTATTTTTTGCGTAGGTACGCATGCTATCATTTTTCCAAAAAGAAAGACGAACTAATTTCCTTTATTCACGATTTCAAAATAGGGGATAAGATTCATTTTACCTCTCATATAGAGGACACCTTTGAGATAAAGGACGTGGGCCACTTTATTTAATCTGTTGAGATATTTTAATTTAATTTATAATACTATTTCTCAAGTGGAAAATTCAGTATCGGATTATTCTGTTTACGAACATTAAAAGGACATCAAATGTAGTATTGTTAATGTCAATATTTTATTTTCAATAAATTCATTATTATTATTTCAACCAAAAGGCAATCTTTTGTAATAATGTATACATAATAACCGTACAACGTAAAAAATCATGCTGTAAGATCTGATTAATTCAACGTCGAACATCCACTCTTGAAAAATAATTACTTACGCGACATAGATATATTACGTATGCAATTTATTAAGAGATGATGCACAAACACAGTCTTAAGGCAATTTCTGTTATTGTGAGAGCTCTAACAGATTTAATATTGCACTGAAAAAAGGTGATTTGTCTAAATTCGCAATTACTAATAATTTATTATTACCAGTTTTCTCCGTGTGAATGCGTGTAGTGCATTTTTAATTAAATAATTTAATAACAGTGTTTTAACATATTCAGTATAAATTGGTTTTATGTATTATGATTAAATAAAACAATGGTGGTTTTATGTAAATTAAGAGGATTTGGCTTTTTCCCTAAAACGATTTTCACACTTACTCACCCACCTTAACTCATATATTATGCAAGTCCTTTATATATTTTTATATCAAGTCCATATTACTTTTTAAAATGCAATTCCATTTAGATCTAAATAATATTGAGAATCTAATGGGACTAACTTTGAATTTATGGGATTTAATAATAATGCTTGCTTATTTTACAAAGCATCAGGTTCTCGGCGTCCTGGTCGTCCACCGTTGACAATTCGACTTGGCTTGGGAGGATGCACGGGAGCTGGCGGCCGATCGCTTGGCCTGGAGGCAGTTTGTGGATTCCACATGCTCCACACATAATAATATGTTTTTAACAATAAAAGTGTATTAATTCTGGCATTTTTGAGTGCAAGCTTTTTCGTGGTGATGACAAGGGCAGAAAATGATGTGCCAGATATATCACATAACAAAGGAAAATTTCTAAAGAAAAGCTCTGAAAAATCGTATCTCATTTACCTCGGAGGGTTAAGAAACAAGTATGATAAGGTGACGTCACAGAAAGATCTCCAATATTACGTCATATAATGTAGGTACTTTACATGATGATGTGATCTTTGAGTTTTCCATACAACTTTTCCTAAGCAAAAACGTGACTTGCTTTAAGCTGAAAATGGAATTTTTAGAAGCTTCCACTGTCAAAAGCCTTTAAAGTGCTTCTAAAACTTGAGATTATCTATTAAAATACATTTCAACAAAAGTATTAAATTTTTCATATTTTTAGAGCCGAATTATAAAAAAATACAGTTTTTCTAAAAAAAAAATTAACAATGTATATTTTGTAAAATGAGGCGATTTGGATGGCTGGGCCATATACTCGTACTACGAATGTCTCCCGGTTTACACGTCATCACTTTCCCAGCGTCCTGGACGAACGTCTAAACTACTAGACGCGGACCTGACTTGGGCTTGCGGCCGACTGCTCAGCTTGAAGGCAGTTTGTGGAATCCATATTCTCCATATAAGGAGCGGATACAGACTTTGCCTGTAAAAAAATCATTATTAATGGTAACTTCATTTAGTAAACTTTTCAGATTTACAACTCGGCTAAAAATGCTGTGTTATTTATGTTTACACTATCTATAAATATCTAACAAAAGTTTATTGTATGCAGTACCTATACATATTTTTATTCACATAAATACAGATCAATATAAATACATTATAGCAATTCAAATATGATCTTAAGCCAACATCCAATGCATAAATGTAAGTATTAGTAGCGCCCTTGAGGTACATTTAGACGAAAACGGCGCTATATAAATTATCCGTAATAATAATAATAATAATAGTAATAATGGGCCGACTGTGACTTTGGACGACTAGCCGACTGGCCGTCTAGTCGGTTGCAAAAAGGCCGATCATTGCTTTCGGTGGAGTTCGTGTTGCATCGGCAATGTTCGTGGCACTTTGTTTACAGCTGAGTCTCTCGCATTTGACGCGCAATCATGTCGGAACAGGTTTTTGTTTACTTTGCATTTTTTCTAGTGTTGTTTTTGTTTATGCACAAGCCGGCGCGCGGCGTGTTTTTAAAATAAAAAATCAGTACCAAATATTTATTTAAATGTGATATCACATAACAATATTTCATATCCTGGACTGGCGCTGAAGCGTAAGACTGATAATGTAATAAACGTTTAAGATTCACTGCACTTGGTTTACCAATGTAGTGCCCTATATAAATAATAATAATAATAATAAACGTGTTTATTCCAGCATAACTAAGCAGTTAGTGCAATACTTAGTTAGCCATAGCATAGGTAGAATACAATCATTATCACAATAAAAAATAATAAAGCTAAAAAGAGTTGTAATTTTAAATTAAGGTGTTTGGACACACAACATTACACTCCAATGCTGCCACATGTCCAATTCTTATCTGTGTTGCACAAGCTGTTTGATGATGAGGTTGGAGCTTTTCATCAGCCTCTCCCGAAAGCCTGCAACTCGGTGTCTCAGTAGCCCATCCCAGTGTGGTATACGTGCTGTAGCAAACATACCACTCGCGCTACAGTGACGGGGTAATTTCATCAGGGCTCTATACCGATTGTTGTAGCATACCTTCATGTGCCTATGCACCATTGGGTGCAGATAAGGGTGAGTAGTAGTAGTAGAAGTACCAAAGAAAGAGTTCCTATTCCTATATTATATTAAAAAACTGTAAAGCTGAACCTATAATAAATACTAATAATACAGGTTACGATTTCATTTCAATCACCCTATTTTTAAGCATAGAAATACGAATAAAGTAAACAGCCGACTAGTCGGCACTTTTTGCCAACTAGTCGCCGACTAACGTCGACTACAAATATGGCCGGATAGTCGGCCTTCCCGACTAATCGGTACATCTCTAGTATATTGTACCCACATTATCTTCGTATCGTCTTACGCGTAACTACAAGACATCTGCCATTCAGCGTAATTTGGAATAATCACTGATGCATTTACTGAGACAAAGATAAAGGTGATGCCCGAGGGAAGTCTGTGCATTTGCAGAATAATTACCTGCCATTGGTTTGCTTCACCTTACAGTATTGAAACTGTCTGACATGAATCTACGTACATATTATTATGTGTTCCTATACAATGTATTTTCTGCATATTTGAACTTAGGGACGTGTATTAAGTAGGAAATATGCATGCGAACTTGCTACTAATAGCTTAACTTGATAACTTGAAGGCTGTTAGGGCGCAGATTTAGAATGATGATTATGAATATTTGAAGAAAAAAAAACTGAAAAATTGTCATGAATTTAGTAAGTTGAAGTTTGAACTCAATTTTAACATGCGAATGCTTTGTATTTTCGATACATTATATATGTTCGTAAAAAAATAAATTTAAAATATTAAAATGTACATTATCAAAAAGAATAAATAAGCAAGTCTAGTGGCGATCAATGTCATTTCGTTGTGGCAGTACTGATATTAAAGAAAATCAATATAAACCATGGCCCAGCAATATACCTTTATTGAAGAAAAAAACGGTTTTAATGACCCCACCAATAATTTTTAATACTGTTGAAGTAATTTTCCTCGGTGAACCGCTTATTTCCCCAATACAAATAGCTTTTCTGAAAATATGAGCTTGTAGAATACGAGTAGAAATAGCCTGGAAGAATACCTTGGAAATATGCCTCTGAGGCCACAAATTCAAACTCAATTCCATCTAAACTTACCAAGCACGTTGAATAAATTGGGACATACTTCAACAAGAACTGTTCACTTGTACCTTATATAATTAAGAACTTCAGAAATAAAACTATAAAATAAGCAACAGCATAAATTTTAATAAACTATAAAAATAATCAAAATTGGCAGTACACAACGGAGTTCTGTTACCAACCCTTATATATGCTAGTGAAGCGTAGTGTTAAAAAAAGAAGGATGAAAATAGACTGAATACTGTTGAAATGCAATCTCTCAGGCAAATGTGTAGTAAGACTATGTATGAAAGATGTACAACTGTCGAAATTAGAGCAGAGTGCAAGGCTGAGATAAGCATTATCGTCACAATTGAGAAAGGGCTTTTACGATGGTTTGGTCATGTGGAGCGAATGAGTGATGAAAGAACGGCTAAAAGAAGTTTAAATGCAAGTTTGCCTGGATGTAGAAGCCGAGGAAGGCCGAGAAAGACATGGCATGACCATGGTACGACAAGTACTTTAAAGTGGACATGTGAAAAGTCGGAATAATTGGTGTATGTGCATGAGAAGATGTATGAATGTAGAGGAAGCAAAGGAAGTCAGTCAGGACAGAGTGGTATGGCGTTCTATTCTCTCTGCCTACCTCTTCGGGGTAATGGCGTGATGGTTAGTTAGTTAGAAATAAAACATGCGTACTTATACGAACAAATTTACATTGATTTGTTGAGATTATCTACTGACATTTCTTGGTGGAATTGCATTTTAATAAATAAAACACCTTTTTAGTTAGACCACTTATATAGTTTATTCCAGTAACCTGGTTTCGCTATCGCTAGCATCAGTCTGACGATGCTAGCGATAGCGAAACCAGGTTACTGGAATAAACTATATAAGTGGTCTAACTAAAAAGGTGTTTTATTTATTAAATTTACATTGCATAAACATAAAAAATCAACAATATTTTTGATTCAGATTACCGGTCGTTTGTTCTACACACATTTTGCATACCTAATCTTAATATCTGAATTAGTTTAAGCCCTGACATAAAAGTATCGAATGCTGTGTATCAAAGAAATAATTTGTATTTACTAATGGTTCTACCTTGCTATACTATTTTTGTTATGATTTTGGTTGCGCGAGGCATAGCTCGCTGCAACTGGAGCTGCATATTGTTATAAGACTGCTGCGTGCTGACGCTAACAAACATATTTGTTAATATATATATTATATATATATATTGTACAATTGTGTCATGATTGAGTCTCTAGATGGAGCCAGTTACGTTCACAGTAAGCTGTGAAAGATATTCCGACCTAAAGATATACTCGTGTAATCACGCCTCACATAAAAAGTCACTCCTGATGACGGTGTGGTGCATTGCACTACGCATTGCACTGTCTAGACTGTTCATTGATCATCACAAGTCTCAGTAAAATAATTTATCAATTTTTGGAGAGGGCTAACGGTCTACCGTATAGCCCCCGAAACTAATGAAGAGTGGAGTTAGTTAAGCTATTGCGTCTAAACTATAAACTTAAATAGTTCGGTCCGACTATTTAAAGTTTGTACAGTCCGGTCTTGGAGGTTCCGTGCTTTGTACAAAGTTTTGTGAACAAGTTACATTTTCGTTTTCAACTTTTTTTTTTTATAGATACAATGTTGAAATTTTGAACATGAATAGATTCTGTTATAATCTTATCGTTTATTTAAATAAAAAAATCTAAAAAGACATGTTTAACAAGTTGTGTGTGATAAACCTCTTGACAACTGAGTAATGAAATATACAATTTGCACATTAATATGGTAGTCAATGGAGTTAAACCTCTTTAGTTCATTTTGCGGACCAACTCCCAGTGCAAAAAAAAAGAAATAAATACAACCCTAATCTAAAATAATATTTATTTTAATATAGGTAGCCATTATATACATTGTTGGTATTGAAAAAATGTCACAACTCAAAATCGTGCAATAAAAATGCCACCCGAAGGATATACGAGTAAGTAGGGAAAATAAATAAATGCAAGTACGCATTATATTTCCGATGAATTATGTATATATTTTTGTTTTTCAATGACATCAAATAAACAAATAATAATAATATAATATTAGGTAATATGAAGGTGGTACTGAGCATCTTCAGAAGTAAAATAGTAATAAAAACAGACGAAACTTGAACTTTTCTCAGTTTTTTAACCTTTTGAAGTTTATATAAAAATATTATCTTTTATTTCGTATGCAATTCGTCTGTTTAATGTGTGTTTACATTGTTTACCGAAGATTTTTCATCTAAGCAAAGCTTTATTACAAAGTTGCCAGATTAATTCGAAAACAAATTAGGTAGATAGCCGCGAAAAATCAAAAGAAATCGGATATGCATGCACTGTGCATGTTTGTACGCACTTAGTAGTAGGTTCGTGTTTTCTTTTTCACTTCATTTTGCATTTATTTTTATTAATTACTGTAACATACGATCGTGATGGTGAGGATAAATGTGTGTAATGAGCTATGAAAATACACAAATATTATAAGGTCTCTACCTATTTTTTTTGTATTTTTCAATGATACTCGTATGAAGATAAAATTTAGTTTCGTTTGATCACAACAAAGCTATAATGTTGTAAGTCTAATTTACGGAAAAGTTTTATTCAATACAATGTAAAACAATTCATAGAATCCTTTCAACATTTCTCGAGCAATTACTTGGAACTGATCTTCGTAAACAAGTTTGAATTCATTAGTTCAGCTTGAAGGGTGTCATCAGAATCAATTCTACTTAACTTTAATATGAGCGTAGATTTTCACGGTCGTTGTTTATTCTATTTGATTTGTTTTTTGGGATTATCCTTGTTATGTTTTTTGTCTTCTCATAACACGGATAATCCCAAATAACAAAGCAAATACAATCTACTTAACTTGTTTCTGTAAAACCACGACCTACAGGGTGTCCGCCGGCAGATATTACACTTTGAACTGAGCTCCCGGGGCGTAGGGAGAGGGGTACGAGATCACTCTACGCGGGAGTATTGCAGGTTGTTTTTTGTTTTGTTGATTAGTAGCCATGAGTCACCGGGCTGGACGGGACCGCACCGCGCTTTTACGGTTCTCGAACAATAATTCGAGAAATGTGGCTAGGCGTCGGTTTTTTTCTCACTTTGATATCCGAAGATTGAAGGATGGCCCGTCGTACCAATTGTCCGGGCGTGGGTACAGAAGTTTAGAGAAACTGGATCAGTCGGAAATGAGCCTGGGCCTGGACCTTCTGACTAAAGTGGTACAGCTTTTTCCTGGAAAATTGATTAGTCGTTTCGGCGACATAGCCTGCCCCCCTAGATCACCCGATGCGACCCCTTGCAACAATTTGCCATCAATAATAGAGGCCCTACAAGAAAATATCCGACGAGAGATTGCAGCTACCAGTCTAGAACTCTGCACGCGAGTTTTCCAATTTCGCCAGCACGAAAGAAAGATTGCAAGAATGTTGGCGGCTAGAAGGACGCGAGTGATTTTAAAAAAAAAATCCGCATCATATTTTTTGATAAGATGTCCGTCGATGACCATCCTACGTGGGAGGAGGTGAGAGCTGGTGACAGGGTCTCCTGGAGGTATCTAGTGATGTCCACATGCTCCACATAGGAGCGAACATGGCAAAAGAAGAAGAAGAAATTAATAACTTTGATTGTATTGATATTTATTTATTTTAATTTTTGATGGATAAAATCTGCCGGCGGCCACCCTGTAGTATGTCAGGAAAAAAGCTTTGTGGAATTATTCTATATGGAAGTGATCGGGCTTCAGTTCATTGTTTAATTTATTTACTCCACATACCGTCATTATTTTGTAAAAAATCTCGGTGCGAACAATATTTAGAGTGTGAGTTTTAAAAGAAAATTACTGTATTTTACCCGTGACGGACTTTTCTTTAACTTATGTTCTGTTAATGTATCAATAAAAAAAAAATTAACAAAAACTACTATTCGATTAGAAGTAACATGGTAACACATGGTTACTTGTAATCAGAAACTATATGAAATATAATAAATTAACCTATAATAAATGTATATTTATGAAATATTTATTTACGTGTGATGCCAATGTTCAACGCTGCAAACTTATTACCAGAATATTAATAATTACGTGATTAATTTCTGTAAAAACTTGTATGAAATACAAGGCTTATTTGATTTTTTAGATGACTTAAATACAAATGACGATTTACAAGTACATCTTATAACGCTGTTTAAAAATAAATCATTATCTCAATTGTTTTGAAAAAAATGACGGGTAAACGTTATTACAAACTAAAATCTACTCGCATGTTTATAATTTCACTGGAAATAAGAAAGAAAGCAAAAGTACAGTTTCTTCCCTTTGTAACTCTGGTAGAAAAAAGAGTGTTTTGTTTTTCTGCGTCGCCATCGGCACAAAAGATTTCCAAAGTACCTGTCTAGACTCCAGACTAAACTTCACAAGTTTGAGAATACCATAGTATTATCCATAACCTACTTCATATTTATATCACAACTTTACAACGTCAATCACACTAATAGACGAAACACTGAAGAAAATATAGGTACCTAAATCACGAGTTATTGAATATTAACAATATATTTTTTAATGCGTACAAATAATTGTAGACAAATCACTGGATTATACCCATGCTGGGCTAATATCAGGTATTAAAACAAATTCAAATGTGAAAGGTTCTGTACAAATTCAATATTAATACAACTTTTTAAAATTGGTCATTTGTGGTTATCAGATGATGGGCGGGATGGGGAATGTTGTAATACATCAAGTGGCCACTTAACCCAGCCAATGACAGGCCATAAGCCCTGTAAACGCTCGAATATCCATATTCCTGAATTTGAAAGAATTCTACCTCATCTCTGTAGGGATATAAAATGATATATTTACCTACTCCCGTCTTGTAAATAAATCCAGATTTGTGTACAAGTATTTGAACACGCCCAAAATATTGTACAAATAATTTATTGTAACTTTAGCTAGTGGAAGTATTCAATCATACTAAGGAATCACGTGATAACGTTGGACAATTTATTTAATTATAAAAATACCTATGATATACAATTCGTCTTGTTATGAAATTTTCAAAGTATTCCCCCTAAGTTTATTTGATATTTTGATTGTTAGCATCGAATTAGATAAACTTAAAATAAGATAAAATTGCCGACCGAAGATTTCTGCGGCTTATTTCGTATCAACGCAGCATAATTCAATACAATTTAATTTTAAAAAAAAAAATTATAGTCTTTAAAATTTTGATCTGTTAAATATTGCCATGTAGGTAATTAATTTAAAGCAGGTTCGTACGAATTCACTAAATTAATGAGCTTATGTTTCATACTGAAATCATAACAAAGCGATTTTACTATTATGTTACAAATTGTGTTTAATTTGGCCCAATAACAGTAAAATCGTATTGTTGTGATTTTTACCTATATTTGCATTATGCTTCATCTAAAATGCATTAAATACATCATTGTAAATTAATTCAATTCGTTTTTGCCATTAAAATTGTTTTCCCAATCGTGTTGCGATAAACACCATTCATCCGCATTAACTGTTTTATTTTGAAAACAATGGTATATTGCAAAATCTATGAAAACATAAATATTTGAAATTTCTATTTCAAGTTTTGGGTCGAACCATTTTTAGCGTATGCCTATGGTGAATTTCAGCAGTTTATTTTACCGCGCAGTTCAAACAAAAAAAAAATTTGTGAATATTACGAAATCATTCTAATATAAAATTTCAGTAGTTGTCGAGCTTTTCTTTATAATAACAATAATAATAATAATAATAATACTGTTTATTCCAGCATAACTAAGCAGTTAGTGCAATACTTAGTTAGCCATAGCATAGGTAGAATACAGTACATATATATTTTCATAACTAACTCATTAAATTACAATAAAAATAATAAAACTAAAAATTAGAGTTGTAATTTTAAGAAAAGAAAAAAAAAGTCAGTTCACTGGTGTTTGGACACACAACATTACACTCCAATGCTGCCACATGTCCAATTCCCATCTGTGTTGCACAAGCTGTTTGATGATGAGGTTGGAGCTTTTCATCAGCCTCTCCCTAAAGCCTGCAACTCGGTGTCTCAGTAGCCCATCCCAGTGTGGTATACGTGCTGTAGCAAACATACCACTCGCGCTACAGTGACGGGGTAATTTAATCAGGGCTCCATACCCATTTTTGTAGCACACCTTCATGTGCCTCGCGTTACCCAGTGTATAAATATACCATAGCTCACTGCCATATTGCTGCGTACACAGTACTTGGAATAATCGCTGTTTTACCTGCTCAGAGCAGTGAGCAAAGCGGCGCGCTAACATATTCGATCGTGTGCAATGAGATTGATACTGGCGCTTTATATCCTCGTCATCGCCACCATGTTCTTGTAGAATATGTCCCAAATATTTAAAGCTGCTTACTCATTTAATTTCCTGGCCTTTTATGAATACTGGCGGTACCTTTAATTTATATTTTTGGGGGTTTGAACACAACCAGCTCACATTTTTGGCATTGTATTCTAACCCCTTTTTTTTCTGCAAAACATTCACACACGGTAATTAGTTTAAGTAACCCAGCAATCGACGGGCGCCATCACCACCACGTCATCGGCGTATGAGACGGCATTCACCATTCCTCCTCCTATGGTGCATCCGGCATTTTCCTGTTTCAGTCTTTCGTGCAGGGCATCCACGTATAGGTTAAACAGGTTGGGAGATGTGATACCGCCTTGCTTTAATCCTCGGTAAGCTTTGAAAGGTTCTGAGGTTTCTGCTCCCCATTTCACTCTATATATGATATTGTCGTTCCACGTCTGTAACATACACCTAGTCATAGGGCATCCTATTGACTCTTGTATGTTTTTATTTAACAACTACTACTTCTACTTTCCCTTATCCGCACCCAATGGTGCAAAAGGCACTGCATCGGTACACCAAGTGCGGTGTATCTTGATCATTTTACTATATGAAGGTAAGATGATCAGTTTTAAGCTTCAGTACCAGTCCAAGGTATCATCATCATTATTATCATATCCGCTCCCTATGTGGAGCATATGGAATCCACAAACTGCCTCCAGGCCAAGCGATCGGCCGCCAGCTCCCGTGCCTCCTCCCAAGTAAAATCCACGTCCCGCAGCTCTGACGCAAACTGCCGACGAATTGTCAACAGTGGACGACCAGGACGCCGAGAACCTGATGTCTTGTAGGCAAGCATGGTTAAGGCTCTCGGGAGGCATACGCAGTAAATGGCCCAGCCAGCCGAAACGCCTTCGCCGGATGACAGTAGATACCAAGGGTTGCTGTGTTCGTTGCCTCACCTCTGTGTTGCTTACAAAGTCGAACCACCGCACACCCAAAATTCTACTAAGACACCTATTCTCAAAACTCAGAAGCCTGCTATCAATCAAGTCCAAGGTATCACAGATGAAATATCATTAACAGTAGTATTAAATGTACCAAATTTTTTACATATTTCTAATACTGTTTTCTTCCCTGTTAGGTACTTAAAAAATTCCATGGATTTCATGAGAAACACACGAGATTTTATATGAATCCATTCATTTAAGGTATAAGAGACTAATTTTTGATGCGTTGCGTTGTTACGTTTATTAGACAAAATATTGTAGGTACTACTAAAAATTTTTTCAATAATCTTATCGAATATCTTATTTCCTATTATAATGAAAGCGAAAATGTGTAATGCTTCAGTTCTTCAATTTCTAATTATCCCGAGACAATTATTGGAAATCCGTTTAGTCCAAGGATCTTGTAACGAATTCAATTTAATTTTATTATTTAATGAACGTTCTAATCAATATTGTAATATTATACTCGTAAGATGATTATGAACAATTAATGAGAAAAAAATGCATGCCAAAAAGATGAACACTACACGAATATACAATCAGTACGCATAATCAAATTGTCTTTTTAAAAAATATCTATATCATGTAACCAAATAAAACTGTATTTTAGAGAAACTACGGGAAAGCTGATAATTATAAATTTAGTTCAGTTTTCACACCCTATTAGTCATGTAATGTTCATTCAATTAAAATTAAGAGGTAAAATTATATTCTAACTTCATGTACAATTAAATAGCAAGTGTACAAGGGCGGGCTTATTGCTTTTAAGCAATATCTTGCCAACAACATTTTGAATGTAAACAAATCATTGTAGACAAATTACTGGATTATACCCATGCTGGGCTAATATCAGATATTATTGATATCCCAACAGAGACAGAGAAACTCTGAAAACGAATGTGGGTTTTTATAGGCGTTTACAGGGCTTATGACCTGTCATTGACTGGGTTAAGTGGCCACTTGATGTACTACAACATTCCCCATTCCGCCATCATCTGATAACCATATATGACCAATTCTTGGAACTACTACCTATATATTGAACTCGTCTTCGCCGTTCCGCATTACAGAAATTTTCTATGCTGGTGTCATCTGTTGAGAAGATTGTTGAGCATTTTTTGGCAATCAGGAATGTTGTAATACATCAAGTGGCCACTTAACCCAGCCAATGACAGGTCTTAAGGCCCTACAAACGCCTAGATAACCCACATTCGTTTCCAGAGTTTCTCTGTCTCTGTTGGGATATCAATAATATCTAATAACTTCCCACTTCATTTATTGTGCCGAGTATTAGTGGGGAGACAAAGCTTAAAAATTACATTGCATTATTTACAAGATATATTTTATATTATGTAAACTCATGACGTTATATTGTTTATGGTGACCATTCGCAATTTTGTGGCGGGTTACCTACAGGGGCCCAACCACACAGAACCATCGCAAACGTAAAGCAACACTCTTACTGAGTGGAATTTATTTAGTTTCAACCACGTTTAACCACGCAATCCTACATACAAACTTGTACTATATTATCTGTGGCTACTTAACAACAAAACAAAAACCAACCCGCAATACAGAGTGATACTCCCCCCGTTGCCGCCTTCCCACGCGCCATGAGCTCAGTTCAAAGTGTTAAATCTGCCAGCGGACACCCTGTATTATCATCCGAGTTAAGGATTGGTAGCTCGTTCCCGTAGTCTTTCCAAGAATCCATATCCACATCTCATGGTTCTGACGGAAACTAACGACGAAAAATAAATAAATGCTTGCAGTACAGAGTAGGTATGTGAATTCTACAATTTGCCAACAAGTAAAACGATTAGCCGCCAAATATCAAGTCACTGAAAATCAGTGTACGTCCAGAAAAAAAAAGAGTTTGTTAAAAAACTCAATCGTGTCCTTTTTGGGTAATGTAAAAAAAAGGAAGCGACATGGCAAGTGTGAAAAGGAAGCGACATGGCAGGTTGCGAAAAGGGCCCTTCATTTCACTAACATGCTACGAGTATAGGGTACAGTGGGGGTTCAAATTATTTCGTCAGATGGCCTTTCATGTCGCTGTCCAAGTGATATTGTTACAATAGAAAGATTTAAAGGCGGGAGGAGCTTTTTCTTATAGGAGACCGTCACCCACGCCGCTTCTTTGAGCAAAATAATTAATCATTTTATCAAGCGCTGCGTAGGAAGAACTAGGACAACATTTTCAAAAATGAAAAATTAAATTTTGATTCAATTAACAATAAAATGTTAGTTTAATTTGTACTTAATGAAATATACTGTTAACAGATATCTAATAAACGTAACTAATACGGTTAATTTTTTTGGATGGTGAGACTATAAAATGCAGTAAACAAATATACTTATAAAAATAAATATAATATTGTTGGTGTTAAAGGTCCCTATAGTAACAGTGATAATACTTGAAATAGAGTGCTATAACTCGTTGACTGCCCTTACATTTTGAATATTTTCATTTGAGTAGCTAAACAAAGAAAAATGTCAACGGAGATGGTTCAGAGAAAATTTCAAAAATCACTGCAATTAAGTAAGAGTATAAACTCTTTTTAACAATTTTTTCACACCGCAATACGCACTACATTTCATCTCAGCCGCCGCAGAAATATTGCCCAGTGCAAAATGCTTTGAATCGGAGACCCCGGACAGGGTCCGTGGCGTGGGGTTGAGGCAGTCAACGTGATAACAGGTTGGGCATCTTGCAGTTTTTAATCAAAGCTGTCACAAGAATGCGTTTAAAACAAGTCCCCCATAGAGCAAATTGAGTTAAGCATAAAATATTCTAGGAATGAACAAAATCAAACATTTTGGGAGCTTAATAACGAGTATTTATTGAAACACAAGCATTCAATATCTATTCTGAATCAAGTCTAAAATCCATATTTCCTTATAAAATAAGTTTTTAACATCCTTGGTTGTGAGGTAGCATGTCCTGCAACTTCAGTTACCTTCACGAGAGACGAGAGCTAATTTTATACCTGCACAAATAATCAACAATTCTAACTAACTAACCAACCACTACATTCATACATCTTCTCATGCACATACGCCGATTATTCCGACATTTCACATGTACACTTTCAAGTACTTGTCGTACTTGGTCATGCCATGTCTTTCTCGGCCTTCCTCGGCTTCTACATCCAGGCACACTTGCATTTAAACCTCTTTTAGCCGTTCTTTCATCACTCATTCGCTCCACATGACCAAACCATCATCGTAAAACCCCTTTCTAAATTTTGTCGATAATGCTTATCTCAGCTTTGCACTCTGCTCTAATTTCGACATTTGTACACCTATCAAACATAGTCTTACCACACATCCGCCTGAGAGATCGCATTTCAACAGCATTTAGTCTAATTTCATCCTTCTTTTACCAACACCACGCTTCACTACCATTTATAAGGGTTGGTACCAGAACTCTACTATTTCGCTTTTAACTGTATCTAAATGCATCAGCGATGCCATGACGTAATCTCTGAATCCCTCTCGCCCTGATTCTTGACGCGTGTTGATCATCGATTCTATTAATCAGTCACTAGATGGGTTGTTTGCTTTACTTGATAGGCACATATAGGAGCTTAACGGAGCTTTGATCAATGTGTGCCCATATTCATCATAAAACCAACATAGCCAAGTACACCAACCTTAATTTGAGGGCTAAAAGTCGTAAGGGAGAAACCACGAAATCTGCTGTTTTTAGTTAGGTAGATTGCTGTTTAAATAGGTACCTATTTTTTTTAATAATGTCAAATGAAGAAAATGAAAACCAATTGTAAATGAGTTTGTACCGACCTACCTACAGCTTATTCAGAGAAGAAAAGGAATCGAAATGATCTTTTGTCAACATTATTTGGAATTTAAAACAAAACAAGAAATTTTCATCTCATTCAAATTGATTCAACATAATATGAAGAACGCTCTATTCGGTACCAGGCTTTCCTCGGGTACATTATTCCCAATCAGTGAATTTATTATTTATTTATTCTTGTGTTAATTTGTAATTTTTGAATCGTCTAAACATATTACAAATTCATAAAAAATCTGCACTTAATTTTTCACATCAGATTTGGCCTAATTTTAATTTGGTGACCCCAACTATCCCTAATCCTGTTAAAAAGGGTTAAAAGTAATTACGACTGCAAAAATCATAGTTTTAGAAAAATTATTCGTCCGGCTGATGATCTTCAGCCGCAGCCGCCTGATAATACAATTCTGTTATTTAAGATGTGAAAAAAAAAATTGTATGTAATATCTGCACTCATACTTAAATATAAAAGAAATTTTATGATAATCTGACGATATATTAGTTTATTATTTGTTCGGTTGTCGTTTAGAAAACTTCGTTTTATCTCAGTGCAGAAACTACACACTGCGGTTTTGTGTTTAGTAGGTACCTTTATATGTATTTTCATGAAAATAAAATAACAATGATTATATTTATCACATTATTTTATTGGAATTGGTAAGATCAGGTGCCAACACAGGGTGGACATACATAATATAATCTTCCTGTAAAATTCTCTGACGGCGTTCTACAGCGTTTACACTGCCAGGAATAATAAACAGGGAAACGCCATTTAAGTCGCTAGGGCGGTTAAAAACGTTAAATTTATCTGGATCTCATGACGTAAAACGAGAAGTGGCTTAAGAACGCCACGTGTATAAAACCTTTTTTATCCAATTCGTACGGCGAAAATATCTTCCGAAAATTACGAATGTTTCCTGCTTGTTTAATTTTTGCACATGACTGATTTCTATGTTACTAAACAGCCTATTAATCAAATCAACGTATAATTTGTAACAAATGTTCTGGATCGTAGGATAAATTATTCTCAGTCGAGTGATTTGTTGTTTTGGCTAAGAATTAAGAGTCAATCCGTTCGACTATGAATAATTTGTCATAATTTCTTTAAAAAAAATACACATTTCTTTAATCCGAAATCCCTCTTAAAACAAGACTTTACTTAAATAAAAATAAGCTTTTTAAGACTTTTTAGGATTATTACTTTTTTATGTGCAATGTGCACCTGTCTTAGTACAACCACCACTTGTCCTGGTAGAATATTCTCCTATGCAGAACTATAAACTTTCAAAAGAATTATTTGGAATTTAATGCTGTCGTCAGGTATTAATTCTTATTACTTAATGAAAAAATAATATGCCTGCTTAAGAAATTTATAGTTGGTTTAATGCGTTGTAGGACTTTGATTAAATGTTTTTAAAATCCTCGGTATCTACTGTCATCCGGCGAAGGCGTTTCGGCTGGCTAGGCCATATACTACGTATGCCTCCCGAGAGCCTTAACCATGCTTGCCTATCTTACAAGGCATCAGGTTCTCGGCGTCCTGGTCGTCCACTGGTGACATCTCGTCGGCAGTTTGCGTCAGAGCTGCGGGACGTGCTCCACATAGGGAGCGGATCTGGTATGATGATGATGATAAAGAGAAAACGATTATTTAAAGAAAACAGTACAGCGGTGGTCACTTGACCCAGCCAGTCATGAACTCAGTTCACAAGCTCTGTAAACATTTGAAAGGGTAAAAAAAGTAGACATTTTTATTATGATTATTAAACGATTAGGCTAAAATCAAATGAATAGTCGACGTGTAGCAAAGGTGAACATATTTTTTTATTCAATATTTATTTTCGGTTTGCCTGGCTTATTTCACTTTTATAAATATTCGTTTGTCATAATAACGATACTACGGTTTGTTTTATTATTTCTATTATTGGAATGGAATACCAGCGCAGTAATTTCATGTAAATTTATTTAACAGTTTCGCTTTGTAAATCCATGCACACCGCAAAAATCTGATTTTCATTTTTCATGAATATTCCGGATCACGGTTAACAAAATTGAAACTGAACGAGAGAAAAAGTTCCCTATTTAAATCACTTTAATCCAAATCCAATAACTACCTACGTTGACAGATAATCAGAACTTATATATCTTTGTTTGTTTACTTCAACAATATATTGGTTTATTAATTTATTCCGGTAGTTCATATTATTGCACTATTTTTATTCCATTTCTTAATTTTGATAATATGTAGAACGTTTTAGAGCGTGTGGGAGTGAAATTCTTAGTAAATTTCTCACTTTTGTCTAGTATTACAATAGTATCTCTATTTATTTTATATACATCATGATTATCAATGTTCAGGGGATCGTTGACAGGCTACAAGAAAACCCCGCGTACCTGACCCAGTTCATGTGCAATAAGTCCACATGCTCCACATAGAAGCGATCGTGGTGAAAGAAGAAGACAGAATTTAATTTAATTCGTAATTTAGTAAAAATTTTCCGTCAATAAAATCGTAATCAACGTATTCCCCCGTTTAAGCATAGCGAATAAAATAATAGAAATTATGCAGATCATTTTTGTTGCATGTATCTTATGAGAAAAAACGTTTTAAATTGTTCTGGAACAAAATGCTAGTGACGCGACCTGCCGGGAGTGGTATAATTATTTTCCCGCCGTTTTAAAATTTAAATGATTTTTCAGGTGATTAGAAGTGAATTCCTCTTTCCCCGGAATAGCCCGCGGTGCAACTTAATTGTCAGAAGCCTTCCCAGAGCTTCCTCTCCGCCCCCCTTATAAAGGATTATTAGAAAGTTGATTGTTATGCAGGTTGAGAGGATGATTGAGTATAAATAATTACAGCAACTGTAGTCTAGCAAAGCCAATGTGAAGTGTAAAGTCAATTAAGTCATTCTTACAAAATAAGATATTTCTACAACACAATGAAAAATTTTGCAATAAAAGAAATAGGTTTATTGTTTAATCACCGAAATAAATCTTTTAAGCGTAAGTTTAATAATCTTATCTTTTTCGCCGTTTTTCAGTTAAAAGTGAATCTATTTAATCTCGCGGATTAGATTAAAAGAATGTAACAGATGCGCCGCTGCACGCTGGCGCTGGTCTCGAGGAAGACTAAAATAGTCTTTAAATCGGTCTAGGTCTAGGGAACAGGTTGGAATTTCATTGTACGCAAGGAAGCTAATTAATTTAACAAAATTACTTATAAAAGTACAAGTATTTTACATTGTAGAAAATATTTTACAATATAAATATTTTATAATATAACAAAATATTAGTTCATAATGGAGTTCTGGTACCAACCCTTATGTATGGTAGTGAAGCGTGGTGTTGGAAAAGGAAGTACGAAAGTAGATTGAATGCAGCTGAAATGCGATCTCTCAGGCGAATGTGTGGTAAGACTATGTATGATAGGTGTACAGATGTCGAAATTGGAGCAGAGTGCAAGGGTTAGATAAGCATTATCGACAAAATTAAGAAAGGTCTTTTACGGTGGTTCGGTCATGTAAAGCGAATGGATGACGAAAGAACGACTAAAAAAATATATGATGCGACGATGTAGAAATCGAGGAAGGCCGAGAAAGACGGCATGATCAGGTAAAACAAGCGCTTAAAAGTGGGCATGTAAGAAGTCGGAATAATCGACGTGCGTGCATAAGAAGATGTATGAATGTGGAGGAAGCAAGTGAAGTGTGCCCGGACCGAGTGGTGGTGCGTTACTCTGCCTCTCTGCCTACCCCTTCGAGGAAATGGCGTGATGTTTAGTTAGTTAGTGTTATTTTTTACAAGGCTGAGTATTTTGATTTTATTGCGATAATGAAAGTAATCTTTTTATTAAATGCTTTTTTTTAAAATCTTATAATAACTTTTTTCTAATGTAATATAGTATTAAATGTAATATAGTTATGTCAATAGTTAAAGGCATTTCACCTGTGCGGTAGTAGAAAATGGCTTCACAAGAATCCTATATACGCTCATAAAACAAAATTTAACAAAATTTGTTGATAAAAATGTTGGTAACAAAATTTTGTTAAAAAATTTCAATGTTGGTGAGAACGTAGTGCAATCATATTATTTTTGATAATGGTTAAGGATAAAACGAACTAGTACCAACGTCACTGAAAACATGTCATAACACCACGATAGATAGATACAAATCCTTGACATGAATTTTTATTTTTTATAAGGCATTTTTGAAAGTTGCATTCCTAATGACACTGATGACGTTTATCCGGAATGAATCTGTTTTCCATTCCGGTTTACGTAGAATTCTTGTTTTCCTGAAAGATTAATAGGACGTTACGACATACCTACACTAAATAAAGGTAAGGCTATATTTAGGGTAAATAGGTTACCTGAGAACGGTAGGCGAAACTCAGGGAAGAGAATTTCCCTTTGAACCGGTATAATTATTATAAATAGTTAACAGTCACAAGGATAAAGTAAATTTACCTACAAGGATATCAGGTACCTACCTGGATAAAAAAAACGCTTTGCATAATCAAATCTTATTATTTGCTGAATGTACCCGTTTTTTTTTGTTATCAGGTCTTCTTTCATCATCATCATCATACCATGTCCGCTTCCTATGTGGAGTATATGGATTCCACAAACTGCTTCCAAGCCAAGCAATCGCCTGCCAGTTCCCGTGCATCCTCCCAAGTCAAGTCCACGTCCCGCAGCTCTGACGTGAACTTCCGACGGTTTTTCAAGAAGGTTAGATCTCCTTTAGATGTTTTATTGGTTGACTATTTTTAGTTATTAATATGCATTATAAATGTTTTCTTAATTCATCATCATTATCATACCATATCCGCTCCCTATGTGGAGCATGTGGAATACACAAACTGCCTCCAAGCCAAGCGATCGGCTGCCAGCTCCCGTGCATCCTCCCAAGTCAAGTCCACGTCCCGCAGCTCTGACGTGAACTGCCGACAAATTGTCAACAGTGGACGACCAGAACGCCGAGAACCTGATGCCTTGTAAAATAGACAATCACGGTTAAGGCTCTCGGGAGGCATACGTAGTATATGGCCTAGCCAGCCGAAACGCCTTCGCCGGATCACAGTAGATACCAAGGGTTGCTGTGTCCGTTGCCTCACCTCTGTGTTCCTTACAAAGTCAAACCACTGCACAATACTGGTACAACCCATGTCATGTGTTAACAGCTCGTGTCAAGATGCCCAGATCCCCCTGGCTTTGTCGGGACAAGTCATCGAAAGGGTCCAGAGCTTCAAATACCTGGGAGCGTACATGATAGAAAACGGCAAAGTTCAGAAAGAACTGGGAGTGCGGCTTGGAGTTGGCATTCAAAAGTATGAAAGCTGTCTGGAGATCGGATGTTTGCTCGGTTAAAACAAAATGCCGCATTTATAACTCCTTTCTTAATTACCTACCTATAACTTTAAAAATATGCATTTCTCCAAAATTTATAGCGGCGCGGCGGCTGCTTCTGTCCGGGGCAGTGGCATAGATATATAGATATTCAGTTTTAAAAAACCTACAAACTTAAAATATCTATTTTGCATGAGCCTTTTTCAAACAATAATACCTATATGCATTAAGATGTTATTATTTTTTAGCTATCTTGTTACAAATAGCTAAGCTACAAATTTGTACTAGTCCAGACATAACCAGAATTTAAAAACCATAAGTTTTTATTTTGCAAGGAAAATAAATATTTTTCCGAAGAAAAAGTCCCTTTTTGTAACTTCTGTTAGTAATGGTTCTGTAAGAATTTCAACTGAGTCGCACTGAGGTTATGTTGGTCAATATTCAACGAGTGGTTTCTATACAAAACTCGGTTATGCTTTTATTCGGTTATGCGGGATGAACGAAGCGAGTGCTCTTTTGTTGAAATTCCTGCTGCTAGTCGGTTGCAGGAAATACCGAAATTGCATTTTGCTCTATATTCTAAGGAGGAAATAATATTTGTGGTAAACAAACTAAAGTTATCTTTAGTTGAAGTTATATTTTTTTGTAAATTTTAAAAAAAGTTCATTTTTTTTATTTTCCTTTGTAAATCCTTTAAAAAAAGTTCATGTTTTTTTTATAACTTCATAAATGCCGAAAATAATAACAAAGATCCATTATTTTGTATAATAACCCGAATTAATTGAAGCTTAAAATTTTCCATCACTGTCTCCCTACGTTATATATATTGGTAAAAAACGCTTAGGCCGATCGTGCCTCTCTATCGGTTGCGCTCTGTTGCAAACTCGGCTCAAGCGGAACGTGACAATGAGTCATGCTTTTTCGTGCGTGCAGCCGGCGTTCATCGATTTATTAGACGTTATCACGTCAAAAGAAAAATCATAATGATGAATTAAATATTATTAATACTTTTATGAATTGATTAATTATTTGTATCATTATTTTTATACAAAGCGGGAGATAATTGAAAATTACAATTTTTTCCATAAATTAACATTTTTTTGCACTCGTTAATTCAAATATGTGTTTACTTAAATTATGCTCTGACGACGTGCACGTGGATGACGATGCAGATTCTGAAGCGAGGACGTCGAGAGCACGGTTCCACACCGATGGAGTGGAAGAGAGATAGATGCGTCACAAACCGAACGCTTAGGCCGATCGTGCCTCTCTATCGCTTGTTCTGCGCTCTCGCTTGCACACTCGGCTCAGGCGGAACGTGACAATGAGTCATGCTTTTTTCGTGTGTGCAGCCGGAGTTCATCGATTTATTAGACGTTATCACGTCAAAAAATAAAATAATGTATCGCAGTTGTGACGTGTATATGACGCGTAATTGGTAAAATCTCTCTAAAATATACCGATTATCTTTGAAATATATCAAATAGGTACGCGTCACAACTGTAATGTAGATATGTTTGTAATCTGGGCCCTGATCAGACAGACTTGTTTGATTGCCGACGAGATTACAAACTATAAGTAAAGTGGTTTTTTTTATAACTTGTCGAATCAATAATTGGGAATCTTGTTTTATGCCTAATAACCAAGTACATTCATCTCATCTTCATATTGAGAGTTTCAATAATAATATATTTTAATGAACGTTTTTGTTGAAAAAACAGTCGCAACAGAAACACATTATTTTACCAGCTGATTGGAAAAACTGCTATATATTTTGCTCGCAGCAACCCTTGGTATCTACTGTCATCCGGCATAGGCATTCCGGCTGGCTACGCCATATACTACGTTTGCCTTCCGAGAGCCTTAACAACGCTTACCTATTTTACAAGGCATCAGGCTCTCGGCGTCCTTGACGTCCGCTGTTGACAATCCGTCGGTAGATTGAGTCAGTGATGCGGGACGTGGACCTGACTTGGGGGATGCACGGGAACTGGCGGCCGATCGCTTGGCCTGGAGGCAGTTTGTGGAATCCATATGCTCCACATACGGTATGATGATGCTGATGAAGTTTTGTTAGGTAAACAATCGAATACAAAGTATTCAATAAATTAATGTCATTGTTTTCTGTTTAAGCAGGATCCTTGTCCAAAGCAGTTTGAATTTTCTGTACAAAATAGATATATTTATCTACTATCAATTTATAATCTCGATACACTTAAGCGGCCAACCAAGTGTGGAATATAACAATCCTCCAACTTATTGAACAGATTAAGAAGTTGAGAATAGAGCGTCTGAAAAGTTGGAGGAAAATCTAAGTATTGTTAAACAATCTGATGCTCAGCTAAATGATTTAATTTACGGATATTATTGATATCCCAACATAGAGAGAGAAACTCTGGAAACGAATGTGAGTAATTAAGGCGTTTAAAGGGCTTATGACCTGTCATTGGGCTGGGTTAAGTGGCCACTTGATGTACTACAACATTCCCGATTCCGCCCATCATCTGATAACCATATATGACAAATTTTGGTACTACTATATATTGAACTCGTCTTCGTCGTTCCGCATTACTGAAATTTTCTTTGCATCAGAAAGGGAAGTGGACCTTATTGGGAGGATGCGCGGGAACTGGCGGCTGATCGCTTGGCAGTTTATGGAATTCATATGCTCCACATAGGGAGCAGATGTGGAATGATGATGACTTAAGATACAATAGTTCTTGCCGTCGTTTTGTTATCCTTTATGTTAATGCCCTGTATGTTAATAAGTTTTTAAAATACAGTCTTCACATATAAGTCAACATAAAGATTACATAAAATCAGATTGAAGTATAAAATATTATAATTCATACAGTTTGACAGCTGCCATAATACGTTTTATTTCCAGAGACAAGGTATTTCAAAGAGAACTGTCAAAATTTTATGTTTCATTTGTATTTTGCAGTGAAACAAAGACAACTATATCTATCTTCCACTGTATAATACATTTGAATCATTCTATTTCCCTCCAACAACTTGAAATTGTGACAATTGTCTAAATCTGGACAAGACAAGGGACGAAAGAAAATAGCTCTATGAAAATTAATATCATTGTTTATTTCTTGTTTTTCACAATCGTTTTAATAAACATATTTGAATTCACTGAACCCTTTAACAGTGAAATCTGACTACGTATGGAATATCTAACATCTATATGTTGACTGGCTATGACTGGCTTCTCTAGAGTAGCAATAGTAGCAGAGCTTCGTAATATTACCCCAGACAGACGCTCAGACAAGGGGGAACATTTAATGTTTGTGCGGTGACAGGTAGGTTCATCTCTGTCCCAATTATAAACACAGTACACGCCCACGCTTTTATTCTAACAATCCAATTTTTTAAATTGATTTTGTTTTAAAAATAGCAGAAACCAATTACTTACTCTCCCTTATCCGCACCCAATGGTGCATAGGGCGCTGCGTCGTTACACCAAGTGCAAGTGCAGTCAGTTTATCTGTTTTATTTTACAACATGAAGGCAGGATGATCAGTCTTACGCTTCAGTACCAGTCCAAGGAATCACTCATGAAATATTAATACGAAAATCACATGTAAATAAATATTCCATGTTGACCCCCGTGTAAAAAACACATTTAAAGAAATATTTCATAGAAGTTAATACGTTAATAATAATTTCATTGTGTCATACGTTCGGCGTTTTCTACTGTTATGTTTGAACAGCTTAAGAATCCTTCAGAAACTGTTCGAATCAGCGTTACAATGGTGAGAAACTTAGCTTTTTTGTACCTTCTAATATTTACTAATTGTGTAATGTGATGGTCAAACAATAGGGTTCTTCCCGATGGAACATGAATATCCTTTAAATACGTTATAAATATTTTAAGTATATATTTTACAATTCCAACGATATACAACACAATGATCAAAAATTATGATTTCATTTATAAATTTATTTATGTTTTAAAACCACGAAAATACGAATGATTTTTAACGCCCGTTATTGGCTAACGACGTCATAGTCGCCCACTGTGAAAGGCGTGAAATTCATTCCGTAGTGAATTGTCTTGCTGTGACGTCACACCACATGCGCGCCAAATGGAGGATTTTTCGAGCGATTTTAAAAGCGCTATTTCAAAACGCACGCACTAGAAAATTCATGACATCGTAAAAAAAATCCCTTGATTTCTTAATTTTTCAATCAATTTTTTTGAAATAATAAAAAAAATAATCGGGAATAACTCAATTGAATGCAATAATATATTATTTACTTGCAATAATACTTTTTAAAGTACGAATTTATTTAAAAACACTTGTTTTTAAATTGACGTAATGCAACACAGAAGCATCATAAATAATATAAACTGTGTTTTTTATAAAAACGTGGAATAAACTATGTTTAATTTTTTTGTATTTTTTAAAGTTTTTTTTTATGAAATGTAAAAAAATTTAGAAAAATTCAATAAATAAAAATTTAGAAAAATATTTTTTTATTGCTACTGTGTTTGTAGTTCATGAGAAATTTTTACTTCTGCAGTCAAAAGTGGCGCATCACACGCATTATGGGTTCTCACTAGACCTTTCCTTTTAGAAAATTGAAAATCCACATCTTGTGTTGCAGAAAAGCTCAACTTAACTACAAGTACGTTTACATATTCATATTGTAGAGAAAACCATAAATAATATATACAGTAATGTAAATCAACCCAACCCAATTTACAGGAATTTATAATATTTTCACAATTTTAAAGTGGTTTAAACGAATTAATAAATAAAACGAAATGCGTATGTAAATACATTTTATTGTGATCATTATTTTTATACGACTAATTTTCCTTAACCGCACCTAATGGCGCATAAGGCACTGCATTGGAACTTGCACGATCTATTTATTACATGAAGGTAGGATGATCAGTCTTACGCTTAACCGCCGGTCCAAGATATCATATATGAAATGTTTTTATGTGAAAATTACACTCAAATAAATATTTCATATCGACCCCTATAATTATATTTTTAAAATACATAACTTAATCTTAAATTATGACTCATTTTTTATTTATGGTTTTTCAATAATGAAGAATAAAAATACTGTATATACCCATCAATTTAATGTCTTATTTTCCACAACAATGTTCAAATACTCCCGTGTTTTATATCAAGGGCTAGATTTTACCCTTAAAACCTTAAACTTAATTTAACTGTAGACATGATCTTAA
The DNA here is from genome assembly GCA_022494985.1 of Micrasema minimum. Classification (NCBI taxonomy): domain Eukaryota; kingdom Metazoa; phylum Arthropoda; class Insecta; order Trichoptera; family Brachycentridae; genus Micrasema; species Micrasema minimum. Next base: position 68,260 of record JAGVSP010000222.1, on the reverse strand, counting down.
AAAGCAAAATTGGCAGTACGCAACGGAGTTCTGGTACCAACCCTTATGTACGGTAGTGAAGCGTGGTGTTGGAAAAAGAAGGATGAAAGTAGACTGAATGCTGTTGAAATGCGATCTCTCAGGCGAATGTGTGGTAAGACTATGTACGATAGGTGTACAAATGTCGAAATTAGAGCAGAGTGCAAGGCTGAGATGAGCATTATCGACAAAATTTAGAAAGGGGTTTTACGATGATGGTTTGGTCATGTGGAGCGAATGAGTGATGAAAGAACGGCTAAAAGAAGTTTAAATGCAAGTGTGCCTGAATGTAGAAGCCGAGGATGGCCGAAAAATGGCATGACCAAGTACGACAAGGATTTAAAAGTGGACATGTAAAAAAGGAATAATTAGCGTATGTGCATGAGAAGATGTATGAATGTAGAGGAAGCAAAGGAAGTCTGTCAGGACATAGTTAGATGGCGTTCTATCCTCTCTGCCTACCCCTACGGGGAAATGGCGTGATGGTTAGTTAGTTAGTTAGTTATGATCTAAATCTAAAATAATACGAGCGCCCGGTACTCTGCAATCAGACTAGCACAGAGATTAAACAGATTGACTCATCTAAGGCGTTTACTAACACAATATTTCATTATTTATTTTGCTAAGGTTCCTTAGAGAACACCTAGAAATCTTTAATAAATTTTTGAATGAGCACACTAACTTGGAGATAATACGACGTCATTATTGACATCGCAACAGTACATAAAGTGACCATAATATTACCCGGCCGATGACAGGTAATAATCCCTAAAACGCCTAGATAATCCATATTCGTTTTTAGAGGTTCTCGGTTAGAAGGGGTGGAATAGAATAGTCGGAAATGGCTGTAATAGAAAGTGAAAAAACAAGTGGAGCGTGATTTGAACCCAGATATTCTAATCAGGAGTCCGCGACTTCACTACTGGACCACAACCCGATTCAAATTATTAAGTATCTACAAATACGAAGACTGTAAATTCGTAATTGGAAAGGGTATTATATTTTTAAATTCCGTAATTTTTTGTGTGAATAGAAAAGAATATTGGAATTTTTTTTTGTAAATCATAAAAACAAATTCAAAAGATTCCTGGTAAAAAAATATTTAAAAACAAAGCTTATAAAAAAGGATTGAATACAAACTAATGCTTTAATAGCATCCGTCTCCTAAGCGCACAAAAAGGGTCGTAATGAATATATAAATATATGGAACCAGAAAGGTGGCTATGTAATTTCTTATATTTTAGGCGCTACTCACATCAAAACTTTGATTTAAATTTACTAGACGCATCTTACCATATAATGAACTGTTTTGGCGGTAAATCGCGATTACGATATTTTAAAAATCAATTGCAGACATAACAATGATAACAATTTTTATTTTTTTTATTTTTTATTTTCATACCTCAGATCTAAATCGACATATAAAAATTATTATTTTTTAAATCGTCCCGTGGCCTATTGTTGGTTGAGTTGATATTTATTTTACAGAACTCCGTTGTGTAGGTAGGTACTGTTGAAGTGTTGAAAATTAAAATACATAAAATATTATAGATTTCTGGTTCTATTAGCTGACAAAACCACTGCGCGCTGGCGCTGGCTGTATAGTAATACACACGACCAAGCCATCGTAAAAGTCCTTTCTTAATTTTATCGATAATGCTTATCTCAGCCCTGCCCTCTGCTCTAATTTCGACATTTGTATATCATACATAGTCTTACCACACACATTTGCCAGCATTTAGTCTACTTTTATCCTTCTTTTTCCAACACCACGCTTCACTACCATACATAAGGGTTGGTACCAGAACTCCGTTGTGTACTGCCAATTTTGCTTCTTTTGATAAGTTCTTATTTGACACTATCGATTTTAAGGCACCATTAACTCTGCTTCCGGCCAAATGAAGTCATAATTAGATTTCCTGGATTCAATTGCAAAATTCTTGCATGGATTTCCAGGCCTGTAAGCTGTTTTATGAATTGATTATGGCAATTAAGCCTCGGGGTGCAGGACAGGTTGGCTAACGCGATTATCGCCGTTTTCGTAATGGGATTTTCCCACCCTTCTTCTCCTATCAACCCCTACCATCGCCCATTCAATCTCATCACAGGTACACAGAACAGGTACTACTTATATCTCCTTCATTGGTTTCATACAGTAAATTGACTAAAAAGAATATCACTCGAGGAAAAGTATATAATCATTTAGGTGCTAACTTTACGATACGAAGGTTCCGGGTCCGATTCACACACAATAAATTCAAAATACTCGGAAGTAATTATGCCAGGAAGCAGGAAACAGTTTGTGCTGGAGTGGGATTAGAGCCTAAGGGTTCCAATCCGGAGTCCGTGACTCAACCACTAGACCACAGACCGGTTTTAGAGTAATATGAAAGGAAATCTGGTTTTGGCAATAATCCAGAATAAAAACCCGTAAGTGATATAAAAATACGATTTATGATATTTCGAGAATTATTAATAGTGACGGTTTATATTCGGCTATTTATTGTGGCAAAATCAACGAAGCTAAAATATTTGCTACGGTACACAATTTTTTCAAATATCCACTTATATCACGTGTGTGTGTGTGTACTAATGGGGAGGATGAAGAGAATGTTAAAAGGTAAAAAAAATTGAAGATCTGTTATTGCGCTTACGATAAATACCCGCACTACGTTCTTATATTTTATTGGTTGGAAGATTTGCCAATTTGGGCAATAACCGCCAATGTACACAATTATTTGTACAAAAATCAAATAAATAAAATAAAAATTCTATTTTCTATTTTATTTGGACTGATTCATGAAGTTTCTATAACGCTCCTTACTTGAGTTATTTTTTATACGTTTTGGTTTTCACTCACCTGGCTTAGGTTTTAATATAAATACGTTGCCAATGACATTAAAAGGTTAACTAAAATAAATAACAACATTTTGAAAGTGTACAAATACTTTTAGACAAATTAGTGATTATACCCATGCTGGGCTAATATCAGATATTATTGATTTCCCAACAGAGACAGAGAAACTCTGGAAACGAATGTGGATTATCTAGGAATGTTGTTATACATCAAGTGGCCACTTAACCCAGCCAATGACAGGTCATACACCCTGCAAACGACTAGATAATCCACATTCGTTTCCAGAGTTTCTCTATCTCTGTTGGGATATCAATAATATCTAAAATAAATAAAACTGTTGATATGTCGAGTAATTAGTTGGGAGATTGAGAAATTGAGATTTCTTTATTATCCAGCTTTACAGAAGATATGGTGAATGTTTAATTTTCTCGCTAATTTTTCATTGCGATAGAGGGCAGTAAAGAGCAATATTATAATATTTATAAAACCCAGAATTGAAACATCGAAGAAGACCTAATTTTTTGCGAAACACTACCTTAATTTTCCTAATTTAATCATTATAATCTTTATTTCATTGCATTCTTATAATATCGTTCATTAAGATTTCAGTTTATATAAAAAAAAAAAAAAAATATTCTTTTACCATATTCACTTAAAAATGGTATCAAAAAAAATATATATCCAATAATTTTAATAAAAATATAATACGCACCGACGCGACATCGCGACAGACTGATATGTTGTGATTAATTTGGCGCGACCTCGCTTTAAGTTTAACTTTTTTATCAATATTATGAAAAATAAACACACAATTATTTGAAAACGTGCAGTTTATAAAGGTTTTGTATACTTATAATATATTAGAAGATAAGTGTAAAGAAATAAACTATTTGGATCGTAAAACGTTCACAGAAACGAATTTTATCCGCTTAACTACTTTAAATTATACTGACCATTTATTTCTACGTTAGGAATTAAATTCTCAAAGCAAGTTTAATTTGATGTAAAAGGCACTTTATCACTTTGTTTAGAACCTTTTGAAAAGTGTTTTCTCAACTTGTGTTCAAACTCGCATTTTGATGTTAAGACCGACCGGAGATCGCATCGCATATTATATTTATAGAATGTAAACGTAAATATTTTTTTTGGTTTTGATTAAAAGCAAACACAGACAGTTTTTATTCGGGTCATTACGTTTTAGCGTTGAAATCTGACGACAAAATACAGAGAATTATTTATTTAGGACGTATCAATAATATATCAACGATTCATCAGGATTCAGCTAAGACATGTTGTTTATCGATGTCTGAATGTTATTTAAACATATTAACCAAAATCAGCATGTCACGAAGTAAATTTAATGTAATTTTACCCATACATTGCTCTTTATAAGTAACTATCAATAAGTTTGTCATAAAATGTGAAATCACTACTTTTCAAATTAAAAAACAACATTAACAAAGGTTTTTATATAGGGGTTATCTAGTGATCTATGATTATAATAATAGATCTATCATTATTTCATTTTAGCGATGAAACTAATAATTTTAAAAAGTTTGTATTTTATACACGTAAAGGTTATTGACGTTTTTGATATGCCAAGTACGAGTATGTATAATTCCACACATTAGTTGAGAAACAATACGTCATAACCATTCGTTTGATCATAAAGTGAATCTTAAAGTGTGTTAAAAACGTGTATTCCAGCTAACTAATTGAAGTGAAAGCCATTAACATGAGCGTTTGGGACCCGAGATTTATAACACAAGCAGTGAAAGTGTCTTAGAAGTACGCGTAAGAAGAGAATATAATATAAAAAATGTCTGAAAGTTTTTCTCACTATTGTTTGTTAGTCGAAGCACTAGAGTAAGTTCCCACAATTACCGCAGTTTGCCCAAATTTGCCGCAAAACCGGCTTTATAATAACTAATTACACTAATGCGCACTTTATCCGAGACGGAAAACTGTACAGTTTCTTGTTCAGAAAATTGGACAGTTTGTCATAAGACACGCTAAATGTGTGTATTCTTAAAGTGCAATCGTAAGTTATTATCGTATGTTTGCGCACAGGAAATTGTACATACAGCCCAGGAATATTAGGTTTTAAACAGCCAATTTTTTATAACAAGTTGAAAATTTGGGAGTTTTAGGACGTTATTTGGGACATCATACTGAGCATGTTGACAAATTTTCAGCTAGTTATAAAAAATTTGCTAATTATGCCTAAATTTGATCTAATATTCCTGGGTTTAAATAGCTAATTATTTTAATATGTTATTTGATGCTTACGTTTTTATAAGCATACAATATATTATTTATCAATTGCTACTTAAACGTTTACATAAAAATAACGTTAACTGTTTGCCAAACGTCGCGTCGCGTCGGCCATTCAATATTCCAAGCAGTTTTCGTTTTGTACGGAACAGTTTACAAACTGCACAAGAAACTGTACAGTTTTGTCCCGTATAAAGTGGGCTTAATACTTTGATCTCTTGAATCATGATTTTATATCTCCATATATAGTAATAAGAAGTAATCCATATATTTTTCATTCAATAATATTAGAGTAGACACGTATTGTGTGTTTTATAAATTAATTATATAAACCAGAAACCAGGTTGTGGTCTAGTGGTAGATTCAGAGGCTCCGGATTAGAGTCTCTAAATTCGAATCCCACTCTAGCTCAATCACAAATGACTATCGACGTGCTAATAAGCGACGTGATAACGATTTCTCACTATGGATGTTTAACGTTTTCGCGATCACAATGGAACATCCGTTAAAAGTTATCGATCGGGATTATAAAATTTTATAATATTGCCACATTTTATATTTAAGTTTCACGACACTATACGTATCGAATAATGTTTAAATATGGAAAATACGCAAAAAATGTAAGTAAAGTAAAATAATTTAGTTTTATAGAGTTTTAATTGTTTGTGCACAATTTATCGTGCCATTTATTTGCTTTAAATCAATTTGAGAAAGCAATAAAACAAAACATTTTCTCAAAGTATGCCTTTCATCTATGGTGCTTGGCAACGCGACCGTGATATGAACGAATGTTCATTGTGATCGAGCTTAGAACGTTTTTAAGCACATCGATAATCATTTGTGATTGATTGTTTCCTGCTTTTTGTTGCTCGATCACAGATCACTATCGACGCGGTAATAAGCGACGTGATAACAATTTCTTACCATGGATGTTCAACGTTTTTGCGATCACAATGGAACACGCGTTAAAAGTTATCGATCGGGATTATTAAACGAGCGCATCAAGTCGCGAGTTATTTCCCGAGATATATATTCTTCGCACATATCTTCATTCAATCTTTCTCGAGTGCCGTATTGCATTTAGCCGGCGTTCGGCAAGCCAAATATTGAGAAAAGCAGTCGACATAATAAACAATCCGACGCGCGCGTTGATTTGACGTTTGACGCTTGGCCGCGATATCGCGTGCGAGCACCGAGCCGAGCATTGCCGAGGCAACGCTTGGCAATGCTCGGCAACGGCGAACGTGGTATGAACGTATGTTCATTGTGATCGGTCAAATCGTTAGCGTTAGCAAGTGGTTAGCACGTTTTTAACTACGTCGATAGTTATCTGTGATTGAGCTCCAGGGCACAGTTATTTCGTACTATTTGAAAGCAGTCCCGAGATTGAAATATTTGTGTTTAGCATAAGAACGACATTTTTTTTTTTATCAATGGAAAATATAAGGAATCACTAATGACCCTTATTTAGGTATATGTATATAGTCGCCAATATGCCGGTGTGGTTTTAGAGAGGTAGATTTTAGAAACATTCAAATACCAGTATAAAGAGATACGTAGCTAAAAAGTTAGTCGCAGGTTATGAGTCAAGGAAATTTAAGCTTTAATAACACGTCATGATATCGATGATTGATCGCTTATTTATCTGAAACAAATATTTTCGGTCAAACTTATTAAAAAAATACAAAATGGATCAATTTCTTCTGCTTCTTCTTCTTTCGCCACGTTCGCTCCTATGTGAAGCATGTGGACATCACTACCAGCCAGCTCTCTCGCCTCCTCCCACGTCAAGTCCGCATCCATCAGCTCCGCCGAATACATCTGTAGGATGATCATCGACGGTCTGGAGCATTCTGAGCTTTTGTGAGGTGCCAGGATTCGCATCCATAAAGGAGCACCGGCACTACCCTAATATTAAGGAGTCGGCATTTTGTTTTGACTGAGGATAAACTGAATACCAGACGGCACGCATCGTGTATCAATTAAATAAAGGAAAATCAAATAATTAATAAGTCGCCTTTAATAATAATTCAGGATATGTTTATAATAAAAAATAATGCCGTTGATAATAAAAAAATAATGAAGTTGTTGAAAAAGTAAATTGTTTTGTTTATCTCCTACAAAATCTACGAAATGTTAGTTAAAATAAATAGGCTGTCAACCACCGATGATAATAATTATCTACTATGAGACTTATATGTTCATAACTAAAAAAAAATTCGCACCTTCGGCAGGATAAGGGTTGTTAAAAATTCTGAAAATGAGTTTAGTATGCCAATGTATTTTAAAAAAATCCCTTTATCTGAATATATTATATGAGTATATTATCTAATAAATTTTAAAGACTAAAGCTAGTGATTTTTACTATCTCAGCAAATTAAGTGTTTTTTATTTATATCCCTATAGAGATGAGGTAGATTTTTTTCAAATTCAGGAATATGGATATCCATATTTGAAAAAATTCTACCTCATCTCTGTAGATATATAAATAAAAAATATATACCTACTCCCGTCTTGGGAGAAAATCCAGATTTGTGTGCAAGTATTTAAACACGACCCAAAATGTTGCAAATTAAGTGTCTTAAAATGTCTTATGAAAAATTACAAAATGTGCAATTGTACCCTTGTCCTGCCGAAGGTGCGATGTCATGATTACAGTTAATATGATTTCTGTATTTTTAAATATATATTATTTTACACAAAATATTGATGAATTAATATAATAATAAAACATTATTGTTTAGTTTAAAATAAATCCCAATAGTAATGCGATTAACTTCAAATTAATTTGGGGCTTAAATGATGCTGGTATGATAGAGGAATGGTGGTTAGTCATTTTGAGATATTGCGAAAATTATTCAAATCTCTATCAAACTCGCTTGTCGCAGATTAAAATGAAATTGAGGTGTGTGGATATATGGTAAGATTCTAAAAGCTTATCAAATTCTGTTCACAAAGCTATGGCAATACTTTCATCAAAAGTTTTCAAATATTTCTCATTTTCGCACGATATTTTGAATCCCTCTGAATTTATATTCATGGTTTACGCGACACATGTACAGTTTTTTCTTCCGTACTGAATAAAACACTTTATGTAAGAAACAGGTTCTAGAGAAATATAAAAAATATTAATTTTTTTTTAAATTTAAAGTATGTTTTTGATTTCATTTCTGTTTTTTATGTCAACTCATTCTAAAAATGTTTTATTTGAGTTGTATTATAATTTTCATCATTTTTAAAAACAGGGTGTAACAAAACTCGTAGTACAACCCGAAAACTGGTGAATCTACATCGTATTTGGAGACGATTGTGTAATATGAGTTTTTAAATCTGAGCTTAAAAAAATATTTTTTTTTTGTTTTCACAAAAGTTTTCATAAGTATGGGAGATTAAGTAAAATTCCTCAAATTCTTATTAAAACGCACTTTTTTATTTTGTTTTCTTTATAAATTTGACTAAATACATGATATTTGATAACAATTTGCAAAAAAAATCCAAAAAAAATCAACTTGGTACTCAATTTTCTCGAAAACCAAGGGTCAAATAAAAAAAAAAAATTCAACAAAATCGCCTCCAAATATGATGTAGATTTACTGGTTTCCCGCTTGTACATCGAGTTTTGTTACACCCTGTATAATACAAAATAAAGTTTTCAAAATAATATGTTCAGCAGTGTAACAAAGTGAAAAACAGAACTTAGTTTTTTTACAAATGTTAATTTCAATATTTAATCCGAACACACATTTCCAAATTCCGTTGAAATGAAATGTGTAAAGAGCGATTTTCTCTAAAATGTATTAATTTAACACACCAGATCTCCTTTGTGAATCGCAAATAGAGGGCTAGAATCCCAACCGTCCATGCGCTTTGTAACTGCAACTCGAGTTGGAATCCAGTTCATATCAATGCATCTTTTACATAATTTTGACATTTAGGTATGCATTAATATTATAAAAAAACTTAAAACTATTGGTGGCTTGTAACTAGTAGCAGGACGTCTTGAAATCTAGTTTCTTTAAAGCCTCATATAAATATTCGAACAAAATACTGTTCAATGTTTTCAGTAGATACATATATAGCAACAAAACAATTATACCAGCTAAGGCCTGGAAAGGTATAATAGGCGCGTGTAAATTATAGTAAATCATTCGCATCAAATTCGATCAAACGTACCCCATAAATATCTTACCAATTAAACCCTTATAGAGTTTAAAAAGAAATCTATAACCTTCGTTGGTAATAATTATTAAGCTGCGATAAAGCAACCTTTTCATAAATATGCAACAAGAAGTTCAAAAAATATAAGATTAGAAAAGAAAAGAAAAACTATGTCACAGAATTGTCTAATGTATAAGGGCATTAAAATGTATGAGGAGATTCCAGATGAAATAAGAAATGAACAAAATGTAAAGTTATTTAGGGTTAAATGTAAAAAACATATATGTGAAAAATATTAGTGTAGGTAAAAAATATTATAGCTAAATTGAAAAATGTATAATAGTAGGATAAGAATAGTTAGGAAAAAAAAAATAAGTGTAATGTAATATTAGTCCATGTAAAAATGTTATTAAAGTACTAAATAAATATAATAATAAAAAAATGTGTTTACAATGCGTGAAGCGGTCCATTGCATTTTGGATCAATTACGACATTAAAAGCGATCCTAAAAACTATAAAAATACTAAAAATGACATGATTGTCGCTAAAAAGTCCAATTTTAAATCAAAGCAATGTTTTATCATTTCAGACATTTCAATACAATAAGACTTTCTAATATTATTTCAAATTCAACTTCTATGAATTTACAATAAATATTTACAGTAATAGATTTCTTGTATTCATTGAAAGCTACAACTTTCCATATTTTCTATTATTATCATATCGTTATCCCTAGTCGTTTATTATTTTTTACCATCACTAAATTTTCAGAAAAATTGATTTCAAAAACTGATATGGTCCGTACATTGAACAGTATGAAATACACAATAAACAGTTCCCGAACAAAATCTATCAGGAATGTTTCTGTCAATTTCGATTATCAGATTGGGTTGCTTGAAACGGAACAAAGTTTGTTATGGGTCCGACAGTTTATTTTCCTTTCAGCGAGAAAATTTAGGGAAAAGTCGGCCTTAAAAATTCGATATTTACCCCAGACATTGATAAATTTTTTTTTTTAAATCTAAAGAAATACCTTCAAATTTTTATGCTACTTAACTTTGTATTGTAAAACTTCAAATTAAAACCGAAGATTAATATTATTAATCTATTCGATAAAACTTTCTAAATGGTAAGCTTTTTTCCATCCAGAAGTATACCACTATCTTTATATAAATATATCTAGATTAGAATGACAGCTGTTAAACTACATGAATTATTTTAATTTTAAATGGTTTTAAAGCGAATTTTTATATATAATATGTTGGTTGATTATATAATATGAAGCACATTATTCAAAAATATATATTAACATGCCAGTAACAAAGAGTTTTTGATTTATTAATATAAATAACTCGTTAGACATCATTTAATGGTAGTATTTGTTTGTTTGTACATTTTTATTTAGCTACAAAATAATTCTCACAGATAATATAATTTAAAAATTTTTTTTTTCATTTTTGTTGAAACCAAGTCCAATAAAATCTATACTATAAGACTTGAGTTATAGAAATTCTAACATAACGAACTGTAATTTTAATCAAGTTATATTTAATAGACTAAAAACTATGGACTTATACATTGCACCTTAGAAACAACAGAGGTACTTTAAAAAAAGATTTATTACCAGTTAATTTTTAGTTAAATATTTAAAAATTAATACAGAGCACGACAAGAATTGTTATTTGCGATCTGATCTCAGGTTTTTATTGCCAAGAAGGGTTTTGTAATTTGAAAAACCCCAACATAGGTATTACTCAGTATTGACAAATTTTGTATAGTCACTATTGTTTTAAAGGTGAGCCATGATGTATAATCTATGTTCAAAGGGTAAATAGTGTCGCGTGGAAAACTGTAACAATTTTGGGAAGACGCGGACGTAACAAGATCCTAAGCCCACTTTATACAGGACAGTTTACTGTGCAGTTTCTTGTTCAGAAAACTACACAGTTTCTTGTACCGTTTAGTGACCAATAAAAACTGCGCGGTGTGAATTTTACCTTTACACGGCACAGTTTACTGTCTGTAGGCATACGCAGAACGCGACAGTCGGACCATAGAATGCACAATCGGACTGCCATAACTGTTACCATACTAATAATCTCTATCGTCGCCTATCTTATCGATTTTTTGCAGATCTATCGATTTTGTGGAGATTTAACGAATCTACTGAAAATGTACAACCGATTTACCGAATTTGGAGTCATTTTAATTTTAAAGCATTTATTTTATGCAATTATAAGCGCAGATAAATTCTACATATAATGAATAACTTTAGGGACTTCTACCGATTTTATAAATTGGCAACATTACTCATCTGTCATATAGTCGTTATTCGATATTCTGAATTTCGATCTAGGAATTAAGTTCATTTTATGTATTACCTACATTATATTCATATTCGCCATAGTAAAAGTTCATCAAAGTTTATTTGTAATATTACCAAGACTATAGTATTATACTATCGTAATCGCCACGGGTGATGCGCGCGCCTAAACTGTGTGAATAAATGTGTCGAATTAGCGCACAGTGAGAATCTGACACTAGCACACAGTTTTTCATCCAGTTTTAGCTTTATACGGGACAGTTTTAAGACTGCACAGAAACTGTATAGTAAACTGTCCCGTATAAAGTGGGCTTTAGAGTTTGGTTATTAAAATACATTGAAATCGGAAATCTAACCTATAAACATAAAGTTATTATTATTTTGTACATGTATGTGTACATAATTGCCTTAAACACGTTTTAGATTTTAGAACTTATCTCCATTTATAATACAGAGATACGTTAAAATTAACAATGTCGGCATTCCTGTAACCGAATCTCAACTCCGTCAATACTTGATTCTCATATATGATAAAAACATAAGCCACGTGGGTTTTCTTGAATATAATATTGACAAATTGAAAAATATGGACATGTCAAATTATATATTATTGCATAGGGTTATTTTCTGTTGTGAATGATGACCGACTTGCAAAACGGCTGACTATTTAGTCGGGTTTCGGCGGGAGCTTCATTCGTAAGATTTAAACAGCACCAAAATAATTCACATTAGTATGATATTTCGTATACATCAACTCATCATCATCATCTCCGGCGCTACAACCCGTTGAGGGTCCTGGCCGCCTCCAAGAAACGTCTCCACTCGCGTCTGTCTCCGGCCACTTCCCTCCAATTGCTAATGCCCAAGGATGCAGTGTTCTTTTCCACGCAGTCCAACCACCTTAATTTAGGTCTCCCGATACTCCTTCGACCCATTGGTTTATGAATCAGGAGCCTCTTAGGTGGTCGGATGTCCTCCATCCTTGTGACATGGCCTGCCCAGCGGAGTCTTCCTATCTTTATATGTCTTGTGATGGGAGGTTCCTCGTACAGGTCATACAACTCCTGGTTGTATCTGGAGCGCCATTCCCCATTTTCTTGAACAGCTCCGTATATTCGTCGTAGAATCTTCCTCTCGAAAATGTCCAAGATCCTTTCACTGTTTTTTGTTAAGGCCCAACACTCTGAGCCGTATGTTAGTACTGGCCTAATTAGGGTTTTGTACAGTGTGGACTTGGTCTTTCTCGAGAGGAGTCTAGACTTGAAGTGTCTCTGGAGACCAAAATAACATTTATTGGCCAGAGTCATTCTTCTGTCTATTTCCTGACTGATGTCGTTTTGAGCCGTTACAAGAGTTCCAAGGTAAACAAACTCCTTCACTGTTTCCGTATACATCAACTATATTTTTAAAAAAGAAAGTATTTTAAAAATTCAATAAATAAATAAAAAAATAAAAAAAAAAAAAATTCGAATTAACTTTCGATTTGTTTTGAAAAAAAAGTTTCATGAATCGAGGCTGTAATTGTGTCAATTACTATCATAAAAAATTTTGAAAAGCAAATTTGTGCTGAATGTCAACATCACGACCATAATGATTAATGAGTAGATTCGTAATTATCATGTAGCACACATAATATATTTTTTTTTAGTTTTAGGATTATTTTACTATGTAAAATAGCAGTTTTACATATGTAAGCTATTATGGTTAAAGTTTAATTAAAATTGAGATTTATATTTTTTAAAAATAAAATGGAAAAAAAACCTGAAAAGTATTGAATTAGTATCTATATATTCGTTATTGCTAAATTTATTCGAGAAAAGTCGGGTAGAAAGTATGAACATTAAAAATAACTTGATAGTCTTTTTTTTAAATTTTAGGATTCAGAATAAAAGTTAATAATTCAAGCTGAAGTAAAAAAGGTCGTATTATATATTTTTTAAATTTTAAATTATATTGAGCGCCTTTATCGCCTTTTTATTTTTAATCCCGCTTATTTAAATTGGATATTTATATTTTAAAAAGGTTTCTCGGACAAGAAACTTTCTTGAAATATAAATATCCATTTGAAGGTAGAAAAATAACCTAAATCCTTATTACTAATTCGCAAAAAAGGAAAAAAAAATTTTTAATAAAACCAAACGGTATTTTATAAAAAAAGAACAACGCATTAATATTTTTAGAACATTATATCATAAAAAAGTCACTCATAATGTATTGGGTACCAATTAATTATTTTTAATTTATTTACCTATTAACTAAGCATAATTTAATGTTAGTAACATGGTTATCATAAATTTGGTTATCACAACGTGGTTATCATATTATTTGATAACACAGTTGCTATTTAAAGCAGTTAAATAATATATATTTATTGTCTAAAAAATCATATCAGGTGAAATCTCCGATAGTACAAACAAATTAAAACTTTTTTTAAATTGACGCCTTATTATCAGAAACCACCTCGGTGATGGGCATAATTTTTTTTTCCATATTTTTACTCTAAAAAGTCGTAATTTAAATTTTGAACAAGTTTAAAAATGTTTTAAATCAAATAAAAATAATTTTTAATAATATTCAAGGGATTTGTTACTACAGAAGTACCCTTTTTAAATCTTGTTTTTTCTAACAGCTCTTTGAAAATAAAATGTTAAAACTGCAACCTTGTTTGCAAATAAAATGTAACGATTCGTTAGGTTTTGCAGTCTAGCTAACGTAATTAGCCAGGAACACGTGAAAATTATAATATCTTCCTGTTTTCCAGAATTTTTAAACAAGTGAATAGGAACTGACAGGGAAAATGTTTTATTTTTAAATTGAAGTATATTTAAACTGACGTTAATAATTTTATTTCAACGGTTTTAAAAAAGGTGAAATAATCACATTTTTATTTACTCCCGTGACAAAATGTTTTTTGTTTATTATGTACTATCTCAGATTACGCACGTATAAATATTTATTTTCAACTCAAAGACGAACATCTATGTAGATAAAAATTGCGGGTTCTGAAGTGATAGATTAATTCCTAGTTGATGGAAATAAAACACAAAATTTTGTTATGACGATGTCTTTTGTTACGATTTTTAAATCGCTAGAAATGGTTACTTTATCATTAGTAACGAAGCCAAAGTCATTAAGCTCTGTTAAAAGTATTCAAAAGTTGATCAATCAAACGTTTATCATACGATATCACCAAAGTTGGAAATAGTGTTATATTTATTTATATCGGTATATAAAATATTTTTTAAGTTGGATTTAACGATTGGAAGTCATTTGAAATGAAGTCAAAAAAAATGTATTTACAATTTCAGTATTTTATGTGCAAATATATCACAGAAGTGAAGATATTGCTCCAGAAACTGCAATTATTATCATTTTTAGAAGTAGAATAGGTCAAGCAGCTTATTACTAGTTTTATAAGAAAAAGAAACTCACCGTCAGTTGGGGTAGTTTGCTGACCAGAGTTGACTTTGGGGCGTTCCTCTCCAGCCACTATTTCCTTGGCGTACCCTCGGCAGAACTCTTCGTCAACGGGATCTGCAGTAGCCACAACCTCTCCCTTGTCACTCTCCGGGGCTGGTTCCACTTCATCTGGAAACAATAATATTCTGAATTAGGAATTAAGTCCACTTGCGAGGAATTCAAAAACTATCATCATCATTAAAAATACTTTGAAATACAAATCAAAAGACTTCATTTTGGTTGTCGTTAGAAGATTTGATGACGCGCGACGCCGACGTAGGTAACAGACATGCAGTGGCATGTCTGTTATCATCATCATTTAAGGGATCAGCTGATTGCGTGCAAAAGCGAGGTACATAGCCTAGATTAATATACTGTTTGTTCATAGTTCAAGGCTCACTGCTGTACTAAAATGGCTTCCTCCCGAAGCTATGGTCAAAACTGTTCCATTATCAACCATCTTGAGTGCTATTTTTTATTTTTTATCATTATATTTATTTAGTTCATTATAATTTTTAGACTAATATTATTATATTACCCTTCTTTTTTTTTCCTAACTATTCTTATACTTCTATTATACATTTTTCAATTTAGCTATAATATAATACCTACACTTATATTTTTTACATTTAACCCTAAATAACTTAACATTTGGTTCATTCCTTATTTCATCAGGAATCTCCTCATACATTTTAATGCCCTTATACATTAGACAATTCTGTGACATAGCTTTTCTTTTCTTTTCTAATATTTTATTTGTTGAACCTCTTGCTGCATATTTATTTAAAAAATAGTAGGCACAGGTATTGAGAGTTATTATAATTATAAGTATTATGGATAATTTATATAGCGCCGTTTTCGTATAAATATACCTCAAGGGCGTATTTACTACGAAGTTAAATTATGATGAGTTGAATTTCAAATTTGTTTAATAGAATTTCACTATCTTGTGCCAATTTGTATTATTTCATATCAAAATCCGATGAAAAATCTGCAGATTGCTGTATTAAATGAAAAATAATTCGCATACAATTTTTCGCAGTACAGTATTTTAAATTCTATGAATAGATTTTTCTCAACTAGAACGGAGTCCAAAATTTTTTTACTCGTTTTAGAACTTTTGCTTTCATTATCAGTTATAACGAAACTAATGGAACATTTTCATATGAACTCGTTATTGTTGCAAGGAAATGTTTTTCTTTATTGGATCCTCATAATATCAAATAAACTTTACCATAGCGGGCACTGAAACATTTTATGAACTAAAATACTTTCCAATTAAAATTGTTTATTTAAATAAAAGATAACATAAATTCTAAAAAAAATTATATCAAAATCATAAAATTATGGTTGAAGTTTTGTAAATTGTAAAGTCCGCCCTTTGTACATTTACCATGTAATTGTACATGAAAGTTTAAATAAATAATTAAGTCCCCATATAAAATAACAGCCTTGCCTCGTAGCATAGTGGTAGCGCATTTGGCTAACGTGCATGAGGGTGCGGGTTCGGTTCCCGATTTTATTTATTTATTTAATTGCAGTTAACTCTACAATGTGACAGTATCTATAATTTTACATATTATCATAATAATAACATACATGGTTTTATTGCACATCAATAACAGAATTACACAGCATTATAATATACAATTTTTAGGTTTAGAAAAAGCTTTAAGTACTTTGCATATTATGTTCAATCAGAGGCTATAAAAAGATTTCAAGCTCCTTTTTAATTCACCACATCTATCATTAAAAACATCAATACATGGTTTTATTGCACATCAATAACAGAATTACACAGCATTATAATATACAATTTTTAGGTTTAGAAAAAGCTTTAAGTACTTTGCATATTATGTTCAATCAGAGGCTATAAAAAGATTTCAAGCTCCTTTTTAATTCACCACATCTATCATTAAAAACATCAATATTTAAATGTTTTCCCATGTTATTTTAGTCTTAACATGCGAGATAAGGAATAAAAGTGCGTCATGTTATTGTTAAAAGTTGGGACAAGAAATGTTTTATGTGATCTCAACCGCCGACTTTGAATATTCAAAGTTATATTTTCCAAGCAGAATATGGAATCAATGTTGCCATGTATTATATTATGAAGAAACATTAAGTCCGCAATTTTTCTCCGAACTTCCAACTTGTCAACACCGAAGTGTAAAAGGAGCTGATCATAAAATTTTCCCATAAAGACTTCCCAATAGATTTAATGTAATCATGAATATACTAGACTTCTCAATAGATATAATGTACTCGACTCATTCCAATTGGTTGATTATCAGGTAGCTTGTTCAAGTTTAAATGAACGGCTTACACCTGAAGTCAGTCAACCACAAGACGTATATTATGGGAATAACAACTAAGGTTTAAATTAAACGTCGAAATTAAGTGTTGCTTTAAATTATTCCCATTTTTCATTTACACCCTCATTTTGTATTAATTTTTTAAAGCAACTTACAATTTAAAAAATATATATACTGCTGTAAATTTTTCAATTCGATCACTCATATTTTTTCTTCGTTTTTAATGCTTGCCTATTTTACAAGCCATCAAGTTCTCGGCGTCCTGGTCGTCCGCTGTTGACAATTCTTCGGCAGCTTGCGTCAGAGCTGCGGGACGTGGACTTGACTTGGGAGGATGCTGGCGGCCGATCGCTTGGCCTGGAGGCAGTTTGTGGATTCCACATGCTCCACATAGGGAGCGCATATGGTATGATGATGATGGTTTTTTATACTATTTACATTATGAGAGAACAATCACACAAATAATTAACTATTTTTTTTAAGTTAAAACAAATTGCGTATAAAAATAATAATAATGTCATTGACCCCAAAGCTTGCTAAATTAAATCGAGAATTAGATATTATTTCGTTGTAAAATGTTTAATTTGTCGTCCCTAGCGCTCACTTTGACTTAGCACCGTGAATTTTATGGTAATATAATATTCCCTGGGCAGGTATCACCAAGAAGTGTTCGTAAAATTTACCGAATAACGTCATATGCGCGTAATAGATGCGACTTTGCCGATACTTATTGGTGGTCTCAATGCTGCACTGCGATCACGTAATGGCGTTAAAGAAGATATATCCCATTTGTGACGCGCAAATGACCAATTTTTTAATTTTTTTAAAATTTATTTATAGACAGCCATACACTTATTTTAAATATATAAAATATAAATTAGTAACAATAACGTCCAATTAAAGGCTATCTCTCAACTATTTAACAATATCAAAACAATTAAATACTAGTTTTTGTTGCAAAGTACCCCTCCTATGCATAGTTGTTCATATGTAATATGTAACAAATAACTGAAATATAAAAGTAACATAGCATTCTTAAGTCATTTTTGGAATTTTGATGACTTGTACCTCTTTACCAGAATCATCATACAAGCATTCGGCCGTCAGCTCCCGTGCATCCTCCCAAGTCAAGTCCACGTCCCGCAGCTCTGACGAAAACTGCCGACGAATTGTCAACACTGGACGACCGGGACGCCGAGAACCTGATGCCTTATAAAATAGGCAAGCATGGTGGCGGCTCTCGGGAGGCATACGAAGTATATGGCCTAGCCAGCCGAAGCGCCTTCGCCGAATGACAGTAGATACCTAGGGTTGCGGTGTCCGTTGCCTCACCTCTGTGTTCCCTACCCCACCTTTTCTCTGCACTCAGAAGTCTGCTATCTTGAGCCCTGGTTAGGTGCCACGATTCGCAGCCATAGAGGAGAACCCCTGAATGCCACAAAATTATTGTCATTTACGCGTCATAAATGCTATATATCTACATGTATACACGATGCAGTGCCCTGTGCACTATTCAGTGTGGATAAGGGAAAGTAATAGTAGTAGATACGTTGGTGATCGCAGTGCTGGTATCTTTAAGCGGTTCGAATAACTCGTTAATTTAATTCCCCAGTCGTTCGCTAAGGTCGAACCCAGAGGTCGTTGGATTCGTATTCGGTCAGCAGCGGAGGGTAAGGGAATGCTCTCATAGATCATTGCACTTCGTTTTCAGACATGTCCACTCGATTTCCCCGGACTCCGCGCTTTTCCACAGCAAGTCGTAAAACATACACGCGGCACTGTAATAACACTACATTTATCATAAATACATGCATAGGTAACGCCTAAACCAGGGATGGGTAAACAGATATACAGAATTCGAGAAGGGCCATATCAAGAAATTACGGCATTTAAGCGGGCCAAAAGGTTTTACTAATATATATGTTTCCACGGTATAAATATACAATTTATTCATTAATTTATAAACACATACACATTGTAAAACATAAAACACTACAATGGAAAAAATAGTAAAATATCATTCGTTTCCAGAGTTTCTCTGTCTCTGTTGGGATATCAATAATGTCTGATATTAGCCCAGCATGGGTATAATCCAGTAATTTGTCTACAAGTATTTGTACACATTCAAAATGTTGTTAAAAAGAATTACTGGTTAAAATATAAAGCAAATAAAAATTGGAGACACATCTTCAGTCTTCTAGTAAGTAATTAAGTTCGGATGAGCCGTACCTACACCAATAAAGTTTGATTGCCAAAAATGCTTAACAATCTTCTCAACAGATGTCACCAGTGAGAAATTCACCTGTAATGTGATATTACGAACGCGAGTTATACAGGGTGACTGGTAATTCGACCTATTCCTTGAAAGGGGTTATACTAGAGCTAATTTGCAACAATTTACGACCAGTCAACCAGGGGTCGAAACTCGCTGGTTCCTAGTTATTCGAGTTTTTAGTTTTTATTGAAAAAAATCCGCCTTGCAGCATTAAACTCGTGATTGTGACAAAAATACGTACATTTGGATGGTATTTTAAATCCGCTAATGACCCTGATTATTATTAACAGAGGTATCATGTGTTGGCCCCGACCCTTAGAAAAGATAAAATAAGATACCGAAGTAAACAAAGTACGCTACAAACAAAAGTGGCATAAACAAGTAGGTTCTTGGTCAGACACGCTTGTTGCAAATCCACTACCTCTTCTGCTATTATTGTTATTATTATTTGTAATTTTGTAAAAAATGACAACAATTTGTAATTTTTTGGAAAGCTTATGAATTGGAGAACTTGTTTCAGTGGTTTTTACGCCAAGTGTCATACTTTTTTTTTGAGTAATTCTCTCGAGATCGAGACGACTTGGGGGAAAAAAAAGTCAAAATTCTGATTTCATTGCCTTTTATTTCTAAACTCTAGAAATTTTGGACAAAAATTTTAGTTTAATGTAATCTTTTGTTCATAGGCTATCCAAAAAGTGTCTTATTACCATCCAAATGTACGTATTTTTGTCACAATCACGAGTTTAATGCTGCAAGGCGGATTTTTTTTCAATAAAAACTAAAAACTCGAATAACTAGGAAACCAGCGAGTTTCGACCCCTGGTTGACTGGTCGTAAATTGTTGCAAATTAGCTCTAGTATAACCCCTTTCAAGGAATAGGTCGAATTACCAGTCACCCTGTATTATATAAATATTCAAGTTTCAACAATTTGTCATAACATATGGTTATCAGATGATGGGCGGAATGGGGAATGTTGTAATACATCAAGCGGCCACTTAACCCAGCCAACGACAGGTTATAAGCCCTGTAAATGCCTAGATAACCCACATTCGTTTCCAGAGTTTCTCTGTCTCTGTTGGGATATCAATAATATCTGATATTTTGATTGTTCATTTACAAGTACGTCGAAGTTTGGCGATCAGAGCAGGCGGGCGGGGATGCGAGTGATAATGATGTGATAGTGATATACGCGCGTATTTTAAATTCGGGTGATGCGCGATGCTTGTATTGGTGACCGCTTCGTGTATGTATTCGCGTGATTCGCCCTTTCTGGACAAGCTCTAACTTCATCAACAATCAAATTTAGTTTGTCGATGGCCAAATTTAATACAATTTACTGGTATCGATCGCGGGCCGGATTGAAACACATCGCGGGCCGGATTTGGCCCGCGGGCCGCCATTTCCTCATCACTGACCCGCTCAGTGACACTTCTGCTCTATGTAGCTTGCTTGCGATTAGTGAGTGAATTAGTGAGGTGAATGATTATCCAGCGCGTAACTGCAGGCGATTACTAGTAACTAATTTAAATCGGTCAGAGTCCTAATTATAAAAATGAAGTATTTTGCTAATAAATATTTAACTTCAATATCAACGCATAGATGGAGCTAGTTACGCACTGGTAAATGGTTTTTGATTCGTAACATATATACAAAATTAAATATGTTACCTGATGTGGATATTCCCTAATAAGCGAAATGGGGAATGTTGTAGTACATACAGTGGCCACTTAACCCAGCCAATGACAGGTCATAAGCCCTGTAAACGCTCGAATATCCATATTCCTGAATTTGAAAAAATTCGACCTCATCTCTGTAGGGATATAAAATGAAATATATACCTACTCCCGTCTTGGGATAAATCCAGATTTGTGTACAAGTATTTGAACACACCCAAAATGTTGTAAAATATTTTTTTGTTATCTGATAATTCCTTTAGTCTACCTATACTTATGATTCATTTTATTTTGATCAACCTCCTTAGGGTTTAACTTAGTAAAATATTTGAAATAAAGCATTTTTTTACGGAACAAAGTTGAATTTTTAAAAAGTAAAAGGTTATAATTGATTTATTTTTAAACAAATGATTTAAGATATTACAGCCTGCATAAAAATATTTTTTATCACAATCGACTACCGACCAAAAACCAATTCTCTTAATTATGTAAATTTCACTACATTATTTAAATGAAATTTATTTCTGACTTATTTCTACTGAAAAATAACGATGGCACCAATGTACCTTTATTAAAAAATAGTTTTGTAATATTCTGAATCAGCTCTCTATCATTTAATTTCTCGTTATAATAATTAAAGGAATCTCCTAACCAAATTTGAATAATTTATCATTAAATTATCTTTTACTAGTCATGCGAATAACTACATTGGACGTACTGCACTATAATAGCATTAACGCTGGGTGACATATTATGTAGTACAAACTATATTATGTATAATATACACATTACACATATTGATCTACTTACGAATATCATATTTTTACGCTGCATAGGTACATAGATGGCGTAAAGAGCATTATCTGCTTAACCTTCGTCTTGCGTTGATGTAACACTGGCATTTTTGCTAATCTTTAATCAAACCTTTTACACCGGATATTTTTTTTGTTGATACATATATGAAAATTGTAGGTAATTGCTTAAAAAATATTTTTTATACGTTTCAGAAATTTCATACGAACATCGTGTATTTTGCCGTAAACAGAGGACTTTATGATTTTTCTAATGCGTTTTTCAGCTTAAAAAATTAAAATGAGTTATTATGACAGACAGAGATACTAACTACACACTGATAATTTAAAAAAAAGAAAAATACAATTGTAAAAGTCATGAATCAACATTTTGTATGCGTAACTCGAGGTTAGTTCACCGGATGCTGTGGATCGTTTCAAACACAGTTCTTTATGGGATAATAAAACATTATACCAAATCAAATTGTTTTTCTTTTTCGCGATATTATTACACTTGTAATAATTCTGATTCTTGTTAAATAAATAAACTTATTGGGATTTATATCGATATCGAAATTTATTTCACATGTGTGATACCTTGGACTGGTACTGAAGCGTACGACTGATCGTCCTACCTTCATGTAACCAAACGCCCAAGATACACTGCACTTGGTGTACCGATGCAGTGCCCTATGCACCACTGGGTGCGGATAAGCGAAAGTGGTAGTAGTAGTAGTAGTACATCGATTTCGACTCTGTTTGTTGAATCAGACGTGAATTTGTTCTCACATTAAACAAATACAATTTTACAGTCGGATTTTTTAAATGATTAAATTTCATATTCAGCAAAATATTTTTTCAAAAAATATTATGGTTTGAAACCTTCTTTTGATTGGTTATTAGTAATTAATAAATAAAAAAACATTACTTTCATTTGTTGTTCACTTTGAGAAAACGCTCCTCAATTTATGGGATTTTTCAGTATGAAAAATATATGTTAAAATTTTTTGGAAACTTGAATACCAGATCGTCATTCAATATTTCAAAGAGAAAATTGTATTTTGATTTTATCGACATGAACTGCGATTTAAATTTTTTTTAAATTACTACATAAAGATAAAAAAAAGAAGTACATATGTTAGTTTTTTATTACATTTAGATACTAATGAAATATAAGCATTTTGCATTTTGTATTTTGCATTTCAGCTCGTCTCAACATGCCCAGATCCCCTGCCTTTGTCGGGACAAGTCATCGAAAGGGTCGAGAGCTTCAAATACCTGGGAGCGTTCATGACGGAAAACGGCAGAGTTCAGAAAAAACTGGGAGTGCGGCTTGGAGTAGCGGGCGCCGCATTCAACAGTATGAAAGCTGTCTAGAGATCGGATTTTTTGATGTCGAAATGCCGCCTTTATAACGCCTGCATCACACATGTTCTCCTCTATGGCTCATGGCACCTAACCAGGGCCCAAGATGGCAGACTTCTGAGTTTTGAGAATAGGTGTCTTAGAAGAATTTTAGGTGTGTGGTGGTTTGACTTTGTAAGGACCACAGAGGTGAGGCAACGGACACAGCAACCCTTGGTATCTACTGTCACCCGGCGAAGGCGTTTCGGCTGGATAGGCCATATACTACGTATGCCTCCCGAGAGCCTTAACCATGCTTGCCTATTTTACAAGACATCAGGTTTTCGGCGTCCTGGTCGTCCACTGTTGACGATTCGTCGGCAGTTTGCGTCAGAGCTGCGGGACGTGGACTTGACTTGGGAGGATGCACAGGAGCTGGCGGTCGATGGCTTGGCATGGAGGCAGTTGGTGGAATCCATGGGCTCCAAATCGGGAGCGGATATGGTATGATGATGATGATGTATGAACTTAGTGATAAATTATTCAAATTTGAACGATTTGTGACGAAAAATCTAATTTCCTCCGTTGGTAATTCGTAACAGCCACATTCCTTTTCTTATTATTTGAAGATTAGTGTGAATTACAATCCGAGTAAATTTCTAGGTAACTATCCTCCAGTCAAAACATGATTAATGCACACCACGAGCTGTGAGGGTTAACTATCTGACTTTCCGTACATATTATTATGTAGGCGTCAATGTGTAATAAACAAATAAACAAATATTAATTCACACAAACAAAATATTATCATTTCCTAAAATTGTTTACCTTTGAATTTGATAAACTCAATCAAAGGAGGAGTAGCGTTAACTATGAAATTAAACATATCATATCACAAGGCTCCTTTATATACGCAATATGTAATCTTTTGCAGGTGTCGTGGATAGCACGTTGGGCTACCATGCATGAGGTTAAGGGGTTCGTGTCCCAAAGGAGGCTTTATTTCAATTAGGTTTTTGCGATAAAAAGATTTCACATGTGATACCTAGGACTTGCGCTGAATCGTAAGACTGATCTTCTTGCCTTAATGTAACAATTGATTAAGATTCACTGCACTTGTATCAGAGCAGTGCTCTATGCACCATTTGGTGCGGATAAGGCGAAGCAGTAGTAAAGAGACACCGGACCCAAAACGATTACCGACAATGACAATAGTTTATAATTTATGATTAGTGCTCACTTTTATCTTTTAAATTGTTAAGGTTTTCTGTTTAGACTTGCTGTTAGGTAGTTAATTATTTGCTTTTCATCAATATTTATTGTACCTAAACATTTTTATTTTATTTACTGCAAATATGGATCTAGGAAATCAACTATCCATGCTCTCTGAAGCTGCAAGATGTAATGCAACCTAGATCCAATAAGTAAAATATTTTTAGTAGTTCATTAAGTATTCTGTCTTTTTTAAATACAGGCTTTTATAATTATAATCGTCCATGCGCTTGGTAGCTGCAAGACAAATTGTTATAAAATGCTTACCAGTAGTTCAATTCACTATTAGGCTTAGGTTAGTAGTAAGTTTAATATTGTAATCTAGCCCCAATCAGTAAATTAAAAGTAAAAGAATTATAAGAGAATGATATCAGTGGTAGGCAAAAGCTCCAATCGTTCATGCGCTTTGTAGCTGCAAAATGAATTGGAGTTGAGCCCCTATCGGTATTTCATAACTTATAATTAAAATCATGTCGTGACCATACAAATTATTTGGAATTAAATGCGGTAGGTGGAGATCTGAATTTTCAGCTGTCCATGCGCTTTGTAGCTGCAAGACAAATTTGCTTCCAGCACTTCATCTACTGATGGCGCTCAACAAGTTATCCAATTATTATTATTATTATTACACAAAGTACCTGACTCATCAGACTTTTAAAGTGGGAATATTAATATGTAGGTAGGTACTCACTATATAATATTTTGGTCACCACAAAAGGTATCTACATAATGGTTGATTAGCGGCTTTTGTCCAACAGTTTTTATCCCAAACATTCTTGATAAGACTTTGACCAAATATTTACTTCATAATATACCCAATGTATTTTGAATTTTGGCCCGGATCACAGGGATCCCAAGGGGGAAGTTTGTTTTGAACGAAAATTATGTAAATTAATACAAGTAAATTTCACTATAGTTTATTATTTATCATTTAGGGAAAGCGGGAGTTTAAATATTCTAGACCCTTCTTCTTAGGTTTTTACATAGTTTTTGTTAATTTAAACTACTTACAAATGAAAAAGTCCTAACACGGTTATTTGATTACATATCGATTAATTTACTGTAATTTTTTTCAGCAGATTACATTAGAATTGTGGGACTTGGACGAGACGCGCGGTAACGGAAGCTTATCTTGGAGGAAGTTAGTGGAACCCATAATAATATGTCCATACATAAAGAGAGAATGTGGATGATTTTTTTAAAAAACCTAACTATTGCCAAAATACTACTACCGCTCTCCTGTAACCTCACTCAATGGTGCATAGCGAACTGCATTGATAAACCAAGTGCAGTGAATCTTAATCATTTGTGCAACTACTTAAAACACTTTTATTTGCATCAGATGATGAAGCATATTATGTAACAGAATAGATAATCATACAATGAAAGCCCCACCTTTTCCCTATACCGTTTTAAAGACTATTGAGTCGTTTTTCAGTCCAGCACAACTCTACCGATTTTTTCAACAAACTAAACCGCGATATTAAGATTTCAGCGTGATAAAAAAATACGGATGAATAACGGGATGTGCACGAGCAAATAATTGTTCGCATTGCCCCTACCACTGCTCGGCTTATGTATTATAATTGTCATCGTTTCCATCACCCAAACCAACTAGAGTCGGCCCAACTTAACAGTAGTAGGGAAATATTAGTTACTACCCCGATCATTATTAATTTGAGGGTAAATATAAAAAGATAATCAGTTCATTATATTAAATTATTACATCGTCATCGTCATTTCGTTTCGTTTCCCTATGTGGAGTACATGGATTCCACAAACTGCCAAGTTATAGGCCGCCCGTTCCCTTGCATCCTCCGAAGTCAGGTCCACGTCCCGCAACTCTGACGCAAACTGCCGACGGATTCACAACAGTGGACGTAAAGGACGCCGAGAATATGCCTTGGAAAATAGGCAAGCATGGTTAAGCCTCTCGGGCGGGATACGTAGTATATGGCCCAGCCGGCCAAAATGTCTTCGCCAGATGACAGTGTATCCGAAGGGTTGCTGATTTCGTCGCCTCACCTCTTTCCTAACAAAGTCAAACCAGCGCAACCTAGCAAATACTTTTATGCCACATGATGCATGTACACGTGTCAGGCGGTGTAATGTATCGCTTGGCGAATTTGAACATTAAAATATAACTACTAAGGATTCTTGACCTTTAGTGAGAAGGTTTAGACACCCCCAGTCAAACTAGTGCACACCCTCCTCAATGCGGTCTAATGAATGAGATGACCTTAGCTTTAGTTGAGACAAAGCGAGTTTTTGAACTGTAATTGCATGTTAAAGACATCGTTCTCTCAACTAACGAGCGAAAAGTTCCTCTCGAAAATATACGAGGAAGTTTCAAGCTAAAATGTTGCATCTTTTAACCACAATTAGGGTCAATCAAAAATATTTATTTGAATTTTTATGTAAGTAACTAACTAACTAACCATCACGCCATTTCCCCGAAGGGGTAGGCAGAGAGGATAGAACGCCACACCACTCTGTCCTGGCATACTTCTCTTGCTTCCTCCACATTCATACATCTTCTCATGCACGCACGTCGATTATTCCGACTTCTTACGCCCACTTTCAAGCACTTGTTTTACTTTTATGTGAAAATATTTAATATTATGTGATACCTTGGACTGTAGCTGAAGCGTAAGTCTTCATCTTGCCTTCACGCAACAAATGTTTGATATTAATTGCACTTAGTATTACTATGCAGTTGCTTTATGCACTATTAATTGGTGCGGGTAAGGGAAAGTAGTTGTGGTTTGTTAGGATCTTTTATAAATGCCGGAGAAAAATTAATTAATTTCATTTAACTACAATTAAAGATGACCAATCAGTACAGAAGCATAATTTTTACTGGTTATATGATCGACGATAACTGCTTTACGTTGAATTACGTATGATTCATTTCCAGGTAAATTAGGATTTTTAACAGTAAATACAGCAATATTGGAAAATTTCCATCTTCCAAGGCTAAGATCAACACAAGAGTAAAAGAACGTAAATTCTCGAATTGCCTTTGTATAAATTACCATTTTTTTAAATTCTCAAACTTGAAATAAGTTATAATCTGCCTAAAGATTATTGCTGTGACTTTTTTTTTCAGTCCAAAATTGTGAATTTAAATGAATATTTTACTTTTTAATCCACCCAAATTTAAAAAACGATTAATAGTTAAATGAATTAATAATTTTATTGTTAACTATAAAATTTAATGAAATAAACATGAAGTTTTAAAAAGGAATGAATACCGCGCCGCGCCGTTTTAAAAACAAAAAAGCTCAAACTTTTTCAACATAATTAAACGGTAATTAATCAAATTGAAAAAAGTCATATTTTTATTCTAGAAATTTTAGCGGAGAAAATTTTATAAAATGTCATTACTTGGCAGGTGATTACTGGAAAAGGATGGAAAAATTGGGACCTTTTTTAATTAGGGATGAAGCAACCAGGCAAATATCCTAATGCTTTATTTTCCCCTTAATTTTTATATGGACATAAAAT
Organism: Micrasema minimum; assembly: GCA_022494985.1. NCBI lineage: Eukaryota > Metazoa > Arthropoda > Insecta > Trichoptera > Brachycentridae > Micrasema > Micrasema minimum. The sequence goes on along the minus strand of JAGVSP010000222.1, from coordinate 39,992 downwards.
TAAGATATAAAATTAAAAAGCGTATTTTAAAAAAAAATTATCTACATACGCATTATTTATCAAATATTTTACTTAATAATATGTATTTTATAAAAATAGTGTGTTTGTTCTTCTTTTTAATGTTTCCTTTTGGCTGAGCAGTCGTGGTCACAACAGTACGGGGGAAGCATGCCGCCAGAGTTCGCTTACATCCATCTCTGTCTCCAGCACTGTAATCTCTGGAAGCCTCCTGGAGAGATACGCTCGTCGCCTTTGTCACCAGGTCAGTCCATCTCGTTGGGCTCCTTCCACGGTACCTAGCCCTTCGACCAGTCCCTGCACCACCAATTTTTACAGGGTTCGGTCGCCTTGTGACGTGACTGAAGTACCTGAGAACACGTAGCAGCACTATGGAAGATAAACGTTGTTTAATCTACAATTCTTGGGCAGTGGGCGGTCCATGAAATCCCAAGATATTGCGCTAGCGCCACGTTTCAAGAGCATTGATCTTCCTTTGCTCACGCTTTGGAAAATTGGAAAAATCAGGTTTAAAATCATTTTTATTTTGGTCTATATCTTTATTCAATTTTTCCATTGCAGAGCAAGCCATTGCACTTATTCTCTAAATTTGTCGCGTCGCAACCTCCCTCATTTATTATTACTGAACCTAGAGGTATATATGTACCTTTTACGACTTCACAATTACCTATCTAAAGTATTTCGGGTCTATTTTTATCATTTCTCCGTTCTCTGTTCTACTCGTATATCTACTTTAAAAAGTTCCTGATATTGGATATTTCTATTGAAAAGTAGGTAATATTGACAGAAAGGTTGTCAAGGATTTTTTGGCTGGCAGATGATGTAGCTAGCGATATATTTTACCGATGCCTAATGTGTGCACTGATGTCTTAAGTTTTAATAGAGCAGGGCATATCCCACATACAAAATATTATTTCCATGTCCCCAAATGAGAAAAGCTGCCCGGAGGTAATTTCTGCAATCTAAAATTCTTTCATGTGTGGAAAAAGAAAATTGCAGAAGAAACTCAAGTACGAGAATGTCACTACCAAATTCATACAGCTGGATCAATAGGGTTTTGTCACTTTAAAAAATAGTTATTTTCGTCACTTTAAAAAGTTTTGAAATCAATATTTTCATTCATAATTTTTATTTGCCAAATTCGATTACCCAAAAACGCCGTTTTATTATGCTGGTAATAGAATGACGCTATTGCGTGCTTCGATTATGGTAGAATGAAAAATACAGGCTGACTCGACGTAACGCGCTTTCTCTCTGCGCACTGACGCACGCAGACATGATCAGATGTTCGGTTTGCGTTTTCAGCCGGAATTAAAAATGACAACATTCAACTTATTAAATCTTGCCTATTTATCAACCGATCTAAAAAATAACTGGACCTATCGTTTTGTGATAATTTATTAATCTATAAAAAATCTATAATAATAGTCCATTATTGGAAAATGAACATACTTTAAAAAATTCTATCTCTTGACTGGTACATTAAACTGAGATTGATCATCTTGTAAATAAATTATCAAATTGCACTGCATTTGGGTTCCAATACCCTATGCACTATAAGGTTAGAATAAGGGGAAGAAATAGTGCCTATTATTTCTGTTATTTTTTCATAATTTTATTTGATATATCCGTCTCAATTTTTGTAACCGATGGATGTACAATTTTTTTTTACACGATGTCTATAAAAAATTGAAGATTTGTTTGGTTAAATTAATTTTAAAAAACTAATGTTCAATTAAGTCATTCTATATTTGTAAGAATATGGTATTGAAATACCTTTAAAATGATAGTAAAAACCATTAGTTAAGGGTGCTTGTTTATCAAGAAATTTCAGACGATTTTACTAAGATCAGGTATTCATCTCCCCTTATGCTACAACCCGTTAAGGGTCCTGGCTGCTTCCTGCTGCCTGGAATTTAGTTAATTAGTCGAACAAAGTTGACTTTTTTGAGTTGGTGCAGTTTAGAATTCACGGTGCGATGTGTTCATTGAGTTCGAGTGTTTAACATTTCTGACTGTTTTGAACACATTTTAACTTAAGTGCTGAGACAAGAACCGGAACATGTTCAGGAAAGCTCCCAAGATCTAAGAAATATGAACCGCTTCCATATCGATAACTTTCTAAACTTTATTTGAAAGGAAGTCGTAATTGAGCGCAACAGACATCCTTATTGCTGTCTCGTCGCCTTCAGTAAGTTATCTACTTGGTTTCGCTATTTCTAAAATACGCGATATTTCAGTATTGATACATGAAACATTTTTTTTTGTAATTGTAATCTCTACTACTGTAAAGTCGCGTTCTGTGCATGTCTACGTACACTTTAAACTTTTAACTACGCCATGAAAAGGTAAAATTCCCACCGAACAGTAATTTTTTACAAGAAACTGTACTGTTTTCTAAATAAGAAACTATACAGTTTACTGTCCCGTATAGAGTGCGTTTAACACCTCTTGTAACAAACAACAGTATAATTCTGAGATTGAAAGTAAAGGAAATATAATGAAAATTCTAAGTTAAATCCACGGAGGCAAATTAAGAATCAAAATTTATTTTCCAGTCGTTGGCGTGTTAAGTTTCTCATTTGAACTTTTTAATCTTACTCATATTTTGGAAGTAAGTACGAATTTCGGCAAAGTATTTTCAAAGAATTTTGTCTAAAAAAAAATTAATACTCTATGGGACTAGATTCCCAAACATCCTTGCGCTAAGTAGCTGCATGACGTGTCATAATCTACTTTTAAATTGTACAATGGCATGGTGGCAATGTTGTACAAAAATAAAGGTCTGTCGATTCCCAAAATATAATTTTATTACTATCCCCATCGAAATATAAATACTTGTTTAAAGACTATCCCTACCCTTATTCACAATGCAAAGATGAAGAAAACAGGCTAGGATAAATGAATATTGTAATATTAATTTTATAAGTTTTGATTTCAAATTCATTACATTTCCCGGATTTTATAAAAGGTTTTAATTATACCTACAATATATTATGTACCTGCTCATATTATCCTACTTATATTTGGAATGTAAAACGCTGAATAGAAGCTTGATTTGAAAGAAAAGTCTTTGACAAAAAAGTTTCGTATTGAGAAAAATGTAATGAATGCGAATTATTTATAATGAGGGTAAAGTCTAGCGAGATTTCAGTTTTAAGATCAAGTACTAAGTATTTTTTAAACCGAAATATTTCGTCTTTCCGTTTAGTTATTAAAAATAAAAATAATAATTTTAAGTGTTGAATTTTTAAAACAAGTAGTATTGCGAAAATAATTGAGTTTATTCTATTATATTATATTTCCATAAAAAAATTCCTTTAAGAATATTTTTTTAAAAATTTAAAATAAAAATATGTATTTAAAGTTTATTTTTATTTTTTAAAGACGCTAAAGGTTGGTTGACCATAAAACTTTACCTTTTAGTATTATAGTATTATAGCATATTTTAAACATAGATAAGGCTTTTTACATGACTTTTAGCAATAATGAAGGTAATAAAAGCATGTTTTTTGTATGAAATATTTTTAAAGTTAACCAACCAATGATTAAATAAAAAAGTTGTGAAAAATACATAAATAATTTGTTATTTAAAAAAAACTACCAAAATTGATGATTTATTTGCAGTGTTTGGCCAAATATTACACAATGCCATACTTACAACTTTTATTTTTCTTGGTTTTTACGGGACCTTGACTCATATCAATTCTTTATTTTTAGTGCTTTCACACAAACATCATGTATATTATGTAGATTGCGCAGAGAACATCACAGTCTAAGCTTAAATCGAGAGGCAGAGTTTGCACCCGGGCTGTGCAAGTGGGTTTCCTGCAAGGCATTCATGTAGTACAAATGGTAACGGGGCACGGAGAATTTAGGGGAAAGCTCCATGAGTTCACCCTAGTGGCGGATCCTGGTTGTGCGTGCGGGGCACCCAACCAGACCGCAGAACACATTCTCTGGCATTGTCCTATACTGGAGAGATTGCCGGGAGACCATGCTGGACGGCATGACCGAGGTCATGAGGCCGGCATGGAATCCGGACTTCTTACAGGGGTACAGGCGAACAGGGGTAATTTCGAGCAGCTTGCGCTGTTCGTGGATGCCTGGGTGCAGAGATGGGATATTTTCAGGGGGTGAAAACCCCCAGTAAAATGAGCCTAAATACCAGGATTAAAAGGTAGAAGTAGAGTCTGCATGAGTAGAACAATAGGTGGTGAAGGGACATGGACTGAACTGGCATTTGTGCACGTTTCGTTCCGTAAAAGGAAGTATCTAGAACTAATAGATTGCTTAGTGGGGTAGTCCCCGGGGGGGGACTTGGTGTGCCTTCACACGGGCGGCCCGTCCCGGGCTGTTTGTGTGTGCGTGCGTGGAGGTCTCAAATTATATCCCATCCCTCAACTCAATTGTATTGTGTCTTTTGTAAGGATAGGATGGTCTTTGGATAGGTATTGTGATAAGGTTGTGGCAGGGGACGTATGAAATAGTGTCTGCCAGATAGGATAATAGGATGATAGTGTGTGAGATGCACACATGCGTTCTGTCCCCTCCCCTCTTTTCCCTAATCCCCCCTCCATTGAGACCCTGACCGCGGATGCACGGGTGGATGTCTGGGATGGGGGGGCCTGGCGAGGCGGGATACCGGTCTCCACACGGGTGGTTGTAATTACTAATAAATAATGATCGGGGTAGAAACTAACATCCCTACCACTGTTAATTTGGGCCGACTCTGGTTGGTTTGGGTGATGGAAACAATGACAATTATAATATACATAAGCCGAGACGGTGGTAGGGGTACAATGAAAGCATTTGTTCGCGTACATAATCGTAAATTCATCCGTATTTTTATCACACTAACAATCTTAAAATCGCGGTTTAGCTTGTTGAAAAAATCGGTAGGTTTGGCTGGACTGAAAAAAGACTCAATAGTCTTTAAAGCAGTCTAGGGAAAGGGTGGGGCTTTCATTGTTCGTGATGTTGTTCCTTCCCGTATGGGGTCAACAAGAAATATTTATTTACATGTGATTTTCATATTAATATTTCATGTGTGTTACCTTCGACTGGTACTGAAGCGGAAGACTGCTCATCTTACCTTACACGCTGCACTTGGTGCACGAATGCAATGCCCTATGCACCATTGCGTGCGGATAAGGAAAAATAGTAGTTTTAGTAGTCGTTCCTTCTGGTATGTTGAGGTGTTGGTTTATTATCCGCACACAATGGTGCATAGGGCACTGTTTTGCTACCTCAAGTGAATTGTATAATTGATTATTTTTATACATGAAGGTAAGATGTTCAGTCCTACGCTTCAGAACCAGTCCAAGGTATCACACATAAAATATTACTATAAAAATCACTTATAATACATATTTCATGTTGACCCCCTACGAGAATCGAACTCGCAACCTTATGGACGGTAGCCAAATGCGTTACCACTGTGCTACGAAATGGGCATAGACTACTTACTTATATTATATTAGATTTTTTTGTTTTCCCCTTCACCAATCCATAACTGCTTATTGTTATATAGTTTCTTCTACGATGATTCATTGGGGATGTAATTCAGTTATTATATTTTCGAGTCTATTATAAGTCAGGCGAGGGGTGGCGCCAGATATCACCATAATGGCATAAAAACAAAGACATTTGCCAAGATATTAGTCTTGACCAAATGAAGCCAGAGGGGTATTTTGCTTTTAGCCATATTCTGAGGTTGTACAATTTTCTCCCGCAGTGTGGCTCAGATAAACATCGATATAAAGTAACACCTAACTATTTTCTTAGTTTCATGATCTTTGAAGTGGCAATTTTCTGTTTAGAATATTGGAGTCAAAAGTTAGTAAGGAACATCAAAATAAGTAGTATTGCAAAAAGCCATTGAGTACATTATATTATATTATACTATCCATAATCCTATGTTTTAAAATGGATTTTTTTTGCATTAACTAACTAACTAAACATCACGCCATTTCCCCGTAGGGGTAGGCAGAGAGGATAGAACGCCATACCACTCTGTCCTGATAGACATCCTTTGCTTCCTCTACATTCATACATCTTCTCATGCACATACGCCGATTATTCGGACTTTTCACATGTCCACTTTCAAGTACTTGTCGTACTTGGTCATGCCACGTCTTTTTCCGCCTATCTCGGCTTCTACATCCAGATATGGTACTTGCATTTAAAACTTCTTTTATTAGCCTTTCTTTCATCACTTATTCGCGCTCCACATGACCAAACCATCGTAAAAGCCCTTACTTAATTTTGCCGATAATGCTTATCTCAGCCTTGCAATTCTGCTCTAATGCATGACATGTGTACACCTATTAAAGTAAATTCTAGGGAATTAGTGTGCCAGTTTAGATTTTTTTTTCTTACTTTTACCTTTACTTTTACTTTTACTTTTTTAAAAATAAAACCCCCATTTTGCGGCCACATTTTGTTTGCGCTGCCCACGTGGTCTTATGTTAGGGCAAAACACGAAATTTTTACGGCTATAGAATGCCTTTTAAAGAACGTCTTAAGGCTTTTATATCAAGAGTGGTCATCAGTGGTTATTATACTGTAACGAGATGGTATTTAACCATTCAAATACCATCCCATCAACTTTTGCATATGAGTTTTAATATTACATTAAATAAAAGAAGTTACTTAAAAAGTTACTTAAGTTTTTATTTAAAAAGTGAATTAAACTATGTACACGTTAAATTTAAAGATATCATTAATTGACTGATTATTTAATCACGAGATGTCCTGGATTGTGTCGTTAGCAGGCAGCGGCGACGGGAGTCCAAACAGTAGCTCAAGCACAGATAACTATCGACGTAGTTAAAAGCGTGCTATTCACGTGCTATTGCTAACGATTTGAGCGATCCCAATGACATAACGTTTAAATACCGCGAGCATTGACGATCTGAGCCGAGCGGAGCCGAGCGGAGCCGAACTAAGCTATATATCGCGGCCTTATGTCAAACGTCAAATCATCGCGCTTGACGGATTTTTTATTATTTCGACTTCTTTTCTTAATATTGTCTTGCCGAAAACCGACTAAATTATAATAAAGATTAAATGAAGATTTGTGCGAATAAGATATATGTCGGGGAAATGGCTCGCGACTAGTATGCGCTCGTTTGATAATCCCGATCGATAACTTTTAACGCGTGTTCCATTGTGATCGCGAAAACGTTAAACATCCATGGGTAAGAAATCGTTATCACGTCGCTTATTACCGAATCGGTTCTGATCTGTGATCGAGCAACAGGAGTGGTTAACCCTCGCCTTGAGGTGATGTAACCCGCGTTGCAAAATCTCACTAAATAATTAATATCTCCGTAAATAATCCAAATATAACACTGGCATTTTCGCTAATCTTCAATTAAACCTTTTTACACCGAAAATTTTGCCCCATTTTGGCCCTGTCTCGGCAATTTTTTTTTTTATATCCCCCCCACCTGGCAGTAAAACTGACCAAATTGAAACTGAAAGAAAAAAAAATAGTTTGAGTTTCGTCAATATTGCATTTCTCCTTTCCATCCTTAATCCCGACATTATCCACCATAATAGAAAAATTTCAAATGGAGTAAACATTTAAGCGCACTTTACATCGGACCGAAAACAGTAGTTTCTTGTTCTAAAGACTGTTCAGTCTGTCAAAAGACACCCTACAAACAAACAAATATTTAAAGCGCGATCGTTATCTGTTATTATCGTATGTTTGCACTGAGAAAATTGTTAAAATAGCTAATATTTCTTGCGTTGAAAGATCTCACTAAATAATATTAATATCTCCGTAAATAATTAAAATATAGCACTGGCATTTTTGCTGATCTATACTTGATACATATAAAATTGTAGGTAATTACTTAAAAAATATTTTCTACTGCGTGTTTCAGAAATTTCATACGAACATCGTAAATTTTTCAGTAAACAAAGGGACTATATATTAATTTTTATTTTTTTAATGCGTTTTTCAGCTATAAAAAAATGAAAATGAGTTATAAAGACAGACAAAGATATCAACTGCACTGATCAAAAAGTATGTATGAAAAATACAATTGTAAAAGTCATGAATACACATTTTGTAAGGGGAACCTGAGGTTACATCACCGGATGCCGTGGATCGTTTCAAACACAGAACTTTAAAGGTTAATGTTGCTAGGCGCCTACCGGCGCCAACCGTAAGTTTTTAGCTTCCTGTTGCAGAGATATGGAGTTGCCATAATATGAAACTATACTGTGTAGCTGTAATGAGTTTCACTGTCATAGCGTTTTTTCTGAATAAGGACATTTGTACCTAGAATAAAAACAAAAGACACAAAACATCTTTCCTAAACGGCCAGGCAAATAGTTTTTGCTCATTACCTCTGACAATAAAACCTAGAAACAGTAATTAAGAGGAGACCGACATAAACATTAAGCTTTGTTTAGACAGGGAATATTCCATATTATGAATTTCGGAGTAAAGTTATCAGAAACAGAATTTTTACTTATTTTATACACGGAGTGACAAAACTCGTAGCACAACCCGAAAACTGGTGAATCTACATCATATTTGGAGTCAAATGTGTCACGTTGCTTTTGAATCTGAGCTTGAAAATAAAGTTTTTTCTCATAAAAGCTTTTATTATTTATTTGTTTGGCTTTTTGTACTAAGATGTGTACATTGGCGGGCTTATTGCCTAATTGGCAATTTATTCCAACCAACCAATTTCATTAGTACCGCAGATTAAGTAAAATTGCACCAATTCATATTAAAACGCGCTAATTCATTTTGTTTTATTTATGGATAGTATTTATTTGACTAAATACATGATATTTCATAACAGTTTCCGAAAATTTATCGAAGAAAAAAAAATCTAGCTCAATTTTCTCAAAAACTATGGGTCAAATCAGAAAATTTTACTCTTTATCCTAATATGTAAACTTGACTATATTGTACTACAGATGTTACCCCAATTTGGTCCTTAAAGCCGGGGCCACAAGAGCCGATTCCTTAATTCGGGCTAATCGCGGGTACTAGTTTCACGTTTGCCGATGTAAAATTAAAATGCGGACGTTGTTTCTACACCGGAAGTACGTAGTAGTGTTTCCAGTTTTAGTTCCCATTCAACCATGCGAACAACGACCAGGACTAGAACCTGACTTGTTTAGGAGGAATCTCGATGGTTACGCGAACTAAAATACAGAAATTTAGTCGGACGAAGTATTTATTTTAGGGATAAAAAATTCACGCATCAAGAGAGATACAGAAAAATCACCACTTCGATTTTTATTAATTAGGTACATTTAAAAAACCCGGGAGATCCAGGTTCTAGTCCCGGATTCATCGATTATTATTTATTCATGTGATTTCAACATTATAATTGTGTTTATTCTTATATTTTTCCTGATTTGTAAAATATAATTTAGCAGTTTTTTCATAGCTCCAGATAAACAGTACATATTTTTCTATATAATTTGGTAGTGTTGCAGAATCGTCAGAGGGATAATATTATTATCTTTAATGGACAGCAGCGCCAAGGTCGATTTTCTTCTATGACGTGTCGGAGTACAGCAGCGCGACCGTCTCGCGTCGTTACCTACACGATAGTGTTTAACGCAATAGTAGATACTCGTAGATACATACACTTACTGTTAAAAGGTCCCTTAACATGATAGCAAATATCTCGTACATAGACTTTCTTATTGAAGGACGAATGATGCGAAACAATACAGTTCTAGCCTTAACAAATCTGTTTGAATCCACTACTACTTTTATTTATCCGCACCCATTTATGCATAGGGCACTGCATTGGTAGACCAAGTGCAGTATATCTTGATCATTTTATAACATTTATTTATTTATTTGTTTACGGAAAAAAATCCATTTTAAAAACATAGATAAGCATAATAGAGATAACAAGCAGTAAAAATAAGTGACAGATAGAACATTAAATTAGTGAAGCTAAGACAGTTAGAAAATGTGGACACACTCAAGGAAAGATGATCAATCTTACGCTTCAGAACCAGTAGGATATCAAAGGTATCAAACATGAAATATTAATCACAATGAAAATCACATGTAAGTTTGAATCTTCTAACGAAAACAGGTTATTATTATGGATAATTTATAAAGCCCCGTTTTTGTATAAAAACACTTCAAAGTCACTTCAAATATTGAATTTAACGGCTCATGAAATTTTAAGCGAATGAAACGCACTTGGTGAGTAGAAAATACAATTATCAAAATTAATCAAAAGACTTAGAGAACAAATGAGTCTTAAGTTTCTTTCAAAACATCACTTCACTCTCACTGTTGCGCACTTCTGGTAGGGAACATGCCAAGTCACAGGACCCGCAACCGCAAAAGCGCGCTCTCCAAATTTTGTGCGCTGATTACAGGTCGGTATGCCTATAGCTGCAGATGTAGCTGATCAAAATGTGAGACGTCTTTCAGCTACTTTCATCGGGAATGCAAAGCTCTTTTCTGGAGCGGCATCATGCATGGCAGCTTGTATTCTACCCTTTGTGGAAAGCGCAGCCAGTGCAGTTTTTTAGCAGTGAAGTGATGGGGTTGAACTTAGAAATTCCGAAAATGAGTCTTGCTGCAGCGTTCAATTCTGATTGCAGGCGAGTCATTTTATTCATTGGTAGTCCTGCGTACATCTGTTACAATAATAGACTCTAGACGCATTTATTAATTGACCGGCAGATTTTTTAATATGCTTTTAAAAAACACGAACTTGTCGTTCTACTGATTTGAAGAGAAAGGTCAGAATTACTTTAACAGCGGGCGAGGCAGTACTTCGTATAAGTTCGATGTTCCTTAATGCATTTTCCATTCCATTCCAAGCATTTTGGATGTTCAAATAGTCACTTTTAAACATGAATTATTTATCTCCTTTTATAATTAAACGTTAAAAAATATATGGGATTGTAAGCACGTTTCCGATAGATATCTAAGACGCGTGAGAAATCATTTCTCTAGTGATAAATTCCAAGGAGAAAATCGAAGAATACGTTTATTTAGAGAAACTCAGCCGCTTCACCTTATCAGCAAATAAAAAAACATAAATAATTAATACATTATTGATTTTTGTATTGATGTTATTATTTATAGACTTCCTTATATTGTAGATCATATTTTGTCAACCCAAAAAATGACACTTTTGATTCATCTGGGTTAACCATTAAAACGCCAATATTAATTTTTTTAATTTAAAATGTTACAGTTACATACTTACTGAATTTGTCCCTTTTTTCACTTAAATGATGCATTTGTGCACCACGTGAAGTGAATCTTGATAATTGTTAGGAGGGAGGTTGGAGGCAAGATAATATTTCTTAGGTATCACATATGAAATATTTTTATGTGAAATCCACATCAAAATACATATACACCGTTTCCCACGATGAGACCGCGAAACTCCAGAGGGTGATTATTCATGATATTCTGAGAGAAAAAAAATCTTAATAAAGTTTTTCAAAAAACTCAATTCTAAATTTCTTAAAAAAAATGATTAAAAATGAATAAAAATTCACGCGTGTAATACCGTCCATTTTAGAACTGGCTAACACCACGTGACCTGCACCAATTTCAGATATGAAATTCGAATTTTGAATGTCCGCACAAGGCAAGGCGTTCGGACCCCCACTCCTCCCCGCCCACCGCCACCCCGCCACCGCTAGCATTTCAAACAGAAGCCAGTATTACATAATCGCTTTTTATTAATACTTTTTTTAAATTAATTATTAAAAATGCCCGGATCAAAAAAGATTTTTTTCTCAGAATACCATGAACAATCACCCTCCGGAGTTTCGCGGTCTCATCGTGGGACACGGTGTATTATTTCATACTGACGGCGCGGCGTCGGATAACACAGCAACGTCCCTTTCAACAATAACAGTGATTTTCAAATAATTTTCTACAAAATAATAGAAACCCGCCATTATAAGAATAATAATAATAACAAACACAAATAAATAAAATAAATAAATTATACGTCAAAATGCCAATTTAATTATTCAACATGTGATACGAAAATCTCCTCGATAAAATAAACATATTCTGGAAATAACCCTCTACTGTTTTAAATATAATGAATTATATGTAGTTTCATTGTGGAAATTTGTTAACTTTTCACTCGGTTTTGTTTGCTTTTTATTCCCAGCCATATTGAGCCGAAACTCAAGTGATAAGTTACATGAGTGGCAAATGGCGGATGACAAAAATGGCGAAATGACTAAAAGTTTGACACGCCGCTGCTGGCGCCCGCACGGATTAAGATGGCGGCGAAACTCAACAAGTAATTAAACTTTACCCCACTCGTAAACTGTAATTTAATCCCTACTTTAATCTAATCATTATAATTACCAAGTTATTTAAGAGAGATGCAACTGTGAAGCAACGTAAAAACATTTTCAGATATACCTATTTTTATGTTAATTTGTACACAACATTTTGAAGAATTCGTTAATCATATAAATATAAATAATTTACTTGGTGGGTATAAACTAACTATGGTTTTATTTTAAGAAATGTACTATGTACGTAAAGTTACTTAAAAATAATTACGTTTTAATAAAGCACCTTATATTAAATGTCTGCAATCATAAAGAAAATTATAATTATTTTCTAAGATTGCTACACAATCCTGTTTAATCTTCCTACAGAGTATTAAAAAAAATTAATCCTTCAAATCCAAGCGAAGCGAAAGTTTCTTTCATTTATTTGTTAATTTGATAATGAACGAAGTCTATTTTTTTAAGTTCCTTTTTTGAAATTATTTTCTTACCTTAAATTTATTGTAATACAGGCGTCCCCAATGCTCAGCAATTCGACGTTCGATTCCCGGTGAGATCGGAAAACTTATAGTGATTTATTTCATAATCATCATCATCATACCATATCCGCTCCCCATGTGGAGCATATGGATTCCACAAACTGCCTCCATGCCAAGCGATCGGTCGCCAGTTCCCGTGCATCCTCCCAAGTCAAGTCCACGTCCCGCAGCTCTGACGCAAACTGCCGACGAATTGTCAGCAGTGGACGACCAGGACGCCATAAAAAACCGCATTTTTTTTCAAGATCAGATTAAAAAGTCATATTACACATTCGACTCCAAATACGATTTGGATTCACCAGTTTTCGGGTTGTACTACGAGTTTGCCCGAGCTGCCTCTTCTTTACGCCTGCAAGATCCCGCCGTCCTAGCAGACCGTCGATGGCCATGCTACGGATGTATTCGAAGGAGCTGATGGATGCGGGCCTGACGTGGGAGGAGGTGAGAGAGCTGGCGGGTGACAGGGTCTGCTGGAGGGATCTAGTGATGTCCACGTGCTCCACATAGGAGCGAACGTGGCAAGAGAAGAAGAAAAAGACTACGAGTTTTGTCACTCCATGTATAACACGCAACCACAAAACCCATGCAACAATATGCAACGCCTCTCGGGTATTCTATCATGCAGAGCAGCAGTTCTATTTTAAGAAAAAAACAATATTATTATTGTCATCTCTATCTATGTGGAGCAAATGAGTTCCACAAACTTCCCCTAAGTTAAGCGGTCGGCCATCAGTTCCCGTGCATCTTCCCAAATCAGGACCCATAATTCTGACGTAAACTGTCGACGTATTGCCAGCAGTGGATGTTGAGGACGCCAGAAACCTGATGCCTTGCAAGACAGGCAAGCGTTTACATTGAAAAAATTTTTTTGTACCACCACGTAAAAAATATAGAATTGCTTTTCCTCAAGTTTATAATCATTTTTCCTAATTTTACGACCTGCCGGGAATGACACCCGGCTTCACCTGGCTTTATCGCTCGCTACTAGTAGTAAACGCCAGTTTCCATTAGGGGGTGCATTTTAGACTATTATTAGTAGCAGCTATGCAGACATCCAGCTAATGGAAAAACGGAAATGATGGTGGGATTTTTAACTTCTTTACTGTGGAAACAGCAAAATGAACGTTAAAAAAACTTGACAGTTTGCCGTAAGCTTATTTAAAACAAACTTACGGAACTTGCGTGTTTCCTGCATATTTAAAACACAAAGTTCAATTAAAATAAACAAACAAATATTAATTAATGGAATTAGTACCTACCTAAATGATAATACTTTTTATGGGTTGAATTTTAATCGGCATCATTCTATATCGCTCCCTATAATCCTCAAACGGCCTCCAAGCTAAGCGGTCCACGTCTCACAGTTCTGAAGTAACCTGCCGATGATTGTCACTAGTTACGTCTATTAAACACCTTATGCAACAATTATTATGTTTTAAAAGATATTTCGCCTAGTCAGCTACCTACTATGCACAACATATTTCTCGTACGAGGGCAATCTCAGAAGAAAGGTCTCCTATTTTTTAAATAAACAAAGAATTGTGTATTTTCAATAAAAGTAGCATTACTAAAAAGCAAAATCTTACCACCAACCAGAAACAGAGTGGTCTGACACCTCGAACTCTATTCGCAGTTCAGTTTGGTGGGCAGATAGCGCTTGTACAATGTTACAACAAAAAAATAAAAAATAACTAAAATATTTTCGTATTTGGAAAGTGGGATATGGAAGGGAGTTTTGAAAGTATCAGTGGAGAGTATTACAAGGGAGGGAGTATATGGAGGAAAATCAAGGTGCTAGGGATAAATAATGATGCTTCAGACGCATTTTAAAAATGAACAAAGATGGTTCTTTTTTATTGGAAGAGGTAGTTTCCATCCCTTTCCAAGTGTTTTATTCTGATAAGAGCGCAGCGAAAGACCGTGGTCAGAAAGGTAAGCAAATTTTTCGATCAGATATTTGGGTGCAGAAGGGTTGTGAAGTATATTATAGATAAAGTAGTGAGAGTGACTGGAATTCAACGCGATGATTAGGGAGAAATATGGTCATATTTCTCTTAGTTAGATATGAAACGAATGCTTTGGTTCTGTAGACGCTTCAGACGATCTTAAGAGTGTTATATAATTGGCGTCAATATAACAGATGTTAGCTTAGAACAGGGTCGACAAAAGTGTAGATTGTGAAAGATTTATTTTGCTGAAATGGGAAGAAAATTTTAAAGTATTTTTATTGAGTGAAGGATTCGGTAAAACTTTTTACCAACCTACGCTGATCTGTCCATGCCAGCCAATGTACTTTAAAGGATGAATAATTCTCTATTTTTCTGCATATTTGCCATTTCGGTGGATGTACTTTTATAGATGCTGTGGCAGTGCATGTAGTGTAGTGCCGTGGTTTGCAGCCATAGAGGAGAACAGGTGTGATGCAGGAGTTATAAAGACAGACTTTGTTTTAACCGAGTAAGCATCCGAACTCCAGACAGCTTTCATACTGTTGAATGCGGCGCCCGCTACTCCAAACCGCACTCCCAGTTCTTTCTGAACTCTGCCGTTTTCTGTCATGTTAACACGGTTGAAATTCATCGCCAAGATTCACCATTTATAGGATTTTAACGGAAAACTTGCAATATCGCAAGATGGTCATCGCGTTTTAACGTCACCTGATTATTCGAAACACCTATCCCCTTATAAAAATTATTTCATCTTGTACATGCAGATCCATCTTGTAAATTATGACAGCATAAAACATATTTTGAATGAGAACCTATATTTAATTAAATAAATAAATTATAAGTTATAAAATATATAAAGACTTTGGTTCCGATTATGAATATAAAAAAGCACAAAACAGTTTTTAGGGTGTATGTTTTTTAATATGTGCCTATATGTTTATGCTGTAACCGAATTATTATTGCTTTATATATCTATTTATATATTTATTTGGGTAATAACTGAGATTGACAGGTATAAGGGATCAGGCGAAGTGCTTAACCTTGTTTATTGGTCGTAGGAACATTCCTAGAAAAACATTACGAATATTTTTTCTGCCCATCCGTCATAATAAAATATTCATTGACAAATACTTTATTCGGCAATAGGGGTAAATAGGGAACCAATTATTCTTCTTCTTTCGCCACGTCCGCTCCTATGTGAAGCATGTGAACTTCACTAGATCCTCCAGGAGACCCTATCGCAAGTCAGCTCTCTCGCCTCCTCCCACGTTAGGCCCGCATCCATCCGCTCCGCCGAGTACCGGAAGATGATAATCGACGGTCTACCAGGACGGTGAGATCCTGCAGGCGTAAGGAAGAGGCAGCTCAGGTTGAGGCTATCCCAAGGCATCCGGAGTACAGTAGCCAGGTGTCCACGCCGCGACTTCACGACTCCAGTTAATCAGTTGAAATAATAATACTGAATAATTTAGTAATTAAAAATAGAAATTTAATGGAAAACAAATTATTGTTTCTTACAATAAACTCAGTCTCCGCCACTGTTTATACAGAAACAGTTCAGATAGGTTATTTATTGTGACGTTGAGTGATTAGTTACCTACTGTTATAATATTATAAGCGAGTGGCCAATCGGTCGATCGCGGAATAAAGTATAGATTTTTATTATGTGAAATCTGTTTTTTCATATTTTTATAAAAAAATAGTAGCCTTAACTATTTTTTTTTATTCCTATTCGTAGAACCAAATATTTCAAAAATTTTGGTACATTTCGATCGGTCAATAACAAAATGAATAAATACACAAATTTTCAAATGTTAAAGAGAGGAGACAATAACTTAAATAAGGATATTTTTTCTTTTTTCTTTATAAAAAAGAAATCTATGCAATCTTGCACATATTTCAATTTGTAAATATTATTTTAAATAAAGCCTAAGCGGCTTGTGCTTGAAAATAGGAATCGAGTCGTGTTAAAGTGGGGATTCGAACCGACGCACTGTGTTTTGGGGGAGCGATATTACGAGCTACTTAAGGTAAAAACCCAATGTTATAGAAATGGCTAATTTTTAAGTGATTAGGGAAGAATATTAGTCATCTAGCTCACACAGTAAATTTGAGGCCGATTCGTTGAAATTTCGACCCTAAATTACCTAGCTAATTGGATGCAACAACAAAACCGATTCAGTCGCATTGTTTCGCCGCTAACCGCCACACATCTTTACGCTGTTCTTTCAAGTGCATTATTTTTTAAATCATTGTTATTTTTTGTTCATCATGGCTTCCACTTCTACAGGTAAGATATGTATATATAAAAATAGTCATATGTTATTTATTTAATTTGAAAAAAAATAAAATACAAGTTTTAAAAACGATCACAGATTTTTCATAAAATTGTCAAGTTTCATGGAGTAGAACTTTTTCCCAACATCTTGAAACATGTCTTTGTTTTTTTATATTATCTCTTGTTTATCTAGCTTTCAAACGAATCTAATTTTAACCCTCGTTTTGCCTCGTTTTGGGAATAATATTTTTTTTTGTCCCAGGTGTCACACGGAAAAATAACACGCCTTCACCTTTTCGATTTCTTATATCGTAAAAATATTGTCAGCAAGCGAATAAGGGAACGTCCATTGCCTGCATGGTGAACTATGCTTCGTCTAAGATGCCTCTTCTTCCAGCAGAGGCTATCTATAGTCAAGTTAAGGTGTTTGCTGCTGGTCTCAAGAGAAGATGGAGCGCAGTTCGGAAGAAAGATCAATTCGTTGCAAAGTACAAGGACTGGCGGCAAGAAGAGCTCTGGCCAGCGCAAAAACAATGTGCCGATGAGGGTACACCTGTACAACAAAGAAAAAAAAAAGCAATTCGTGGAGCTAAATCTGTCGGCAAAGAAGAAGCGGACGAAGAAGTTGGTGATAACTCATTCTCCGGAGGAGCTTGTTTATGCAACTCAAACGAGCTACACAAAAACTGGCAAGCGCAATTTGGCTACAGTAATAAAAACTGCAACAGAATCATCTCCTCGTTCTCTTCGAATTATTAAACGAAGGCCGATTAAAAAAAGTCACATACGACCGTACACTCCCGAGGAAGCACTAGCCCTTACGGTGAATGTGAAATTAAGCATATACCAATATAAGCAGCTTCGCATGGGTGCCAAGGAGATAGGATTTGATATTTATCCGTCGTATTACAAGGTTTTGCAAGCTCGAAAAGAGTGCTACCCCGAGGAAATTTCTGTAATCGAGACGAAAGCAGAAGTTAAGCTGCAAAGTTTGCTTGACCAACACAACTCAAAGATTAGCTAAAGTACAACAAGAAGTGATTGCTCGTGTTGTGACTGAAAATGATAACAACATTTTTTTCTGAAGTCGAAGTGGAAGTCGAAATTTTTCATTTACCAATTTCTCAGAATTATTTTATGTTCAATAAATGCTATTTAGATTACTATTACACATAGGTAAATATAAAATATTGTATTCAAATATCACCCAATTGTTCAAATAAAATAAAACTGTATTTATGTCCATATAAGATTTGTTTTTTTTTTTAAATATGTTTGTAGTAAATTTGCGTCTGCGTTTGCGTCTCGGACGCAAAAAGTTAGCGTTAGAGAAAAACGAAATGATGGTGGAAATTTTAACTTACTTTACTGCTGGCAAAACAGCAAAGATTAAACGTTAAAAAACTTGAAGACAGTATGCCGAAAAGCATATATAAAACAAACATTACGAACAAGTGCGAGTTTCCTGGCATAATAACAACCCAAAAACATTAAAATAAACAAACAAAAATTAATTAATGGTAATTAGACCTACCTAAATGATAAATAGAATCTTTTTATGGGTTGATTTTAAATCGGCCAACATTCTATATCGCTCCTATAACCTCAAAACGGCCTTCCAAGCTGAGGCGGTACCATCAGACTCACAGATTTCTGAAGTTAACCATGCCGATGATTGGTCACTAGTAAACGAATCTTTAAACACGCTATGATGCACACAATTATAATGTTTTAAAAAGATATTTCGCCTAGTCAGCTACCTACTATGCACAACATATTTCACGTACGAAGGGCAATCCTCAGAAGAAAGTCTCCTATTTTTTTTAAATAAACAAAGAATTGTGTATTTTTAATAAAATAGCCATTATTTTATATTAATTATATATCATGTACAATAGTTTATTAGCTAAAAAGCAAAATCTTACCAAACCGAACACATAAGACAGAGTGGTCTGACTACCTCGTAATCTCTAAATCGCAGTTCAGTTTGGTGGGCAGATAGCGCTTGTACAATGTTACAACGAAAAAAAATAAAAATAACTAAAATAATATCGTATAATGGAAAGTTGGATAATGTGGAAGGAGGTTTCGAAATGTAACATGGAGAGTATTCCAAGGGAGGGAGTATATGGAGGAAAATCAAGGTGCTAGGGATAAATAATGATAGCTTTCAGTACGCATTAAAAATGAACAAGATGGTTCTATCTTTTATATGGAATAGGTAGTTTCCATCCCTTTCCCAAGTGAGTTTTATTCCTGAAATAGAAATCGCAGCTGTAAAGACAGTGGTCAGAAAGGTAAACAAATTTTTCGATCAATATATATTGGTGGCAGACGGGTTGGTAAGAAGTTATATTATTAGATAAAGTAGTGAGAGTGACCTGAATTCAACGCGGATGATTAGGGAGAAATACGGTCATATTCTCTTAGTTAGATATGACAACTAATGCTTTGGTTTTCTGTAAGACGCTTCGGACGAAAAATTTCCGATCCTAAGAGAGTTAATATAATTGGCGTCCATAAAACAGAGTGTTAGCTTAGAACAGGTACGAACAAAGAGTGTAGAAATGTGAAAGATTTTAATTTTGCATGAAATGGGAATAAAAATTTAAAGTCTATTATAATTGAGTGAAGTTAACGAAAATAAAACTTTTACCAACAACTCTGCGAGATCTGTCCAAGCCAGCCATTGTACTTTAAAGGATGAATAATTCTCTATTTTTTCTGCATATTTGCCATTTCGGTGGATGTACTTTTATAGATGCTGTGGCAGTGCATGTAGTGTAGGTGCCGTGGTTTGCAGCCATAGAGGAGAACAGGTGTGATGCAGGAGTTATAAAGACAGACTTTGTTTTAAACCGAGTAAGCATCCGAACTCCAGACAGCTTTCATACTGTTGAATGCGGCGCCCGCTACTCCAAAACCGCACTCCCCAGTTCTTTCTGAACTCTGCCGTTTTCTGTCATGTTAACACGGTTGAAATTCATCGCCAAGATTCACCATTTATAGGATTTTAACGGAAAACTTGCAATATCGCAAGATGGTCATCGCGTTTTAACGTCACCTGATTATTCGAAACACCTATCCCCTTATAAAAATTATTTCATCTTGTACATGCAGATCCATCTTGTAAATTATGACAGCATAAAAACATATTTGAATGAGAACCTATATTTAATTTAAATAAATAAATTATAAGTTATAAAAATATATAAAGACTTTGGTTCCGATTATGAATATAAAAAAGCACAAAACAGTTTTTAGGTGTATGTTTTTTTAATATGTGCCTATATGTTTATGCTGTAACCGAATTATATATTGCTTTATATATCTATTTATATATTTATTTGGGTAATAACTGAGATTGACAGGTATAAGGGATCAGGCGAAGTGCTTAACCTTGTTTATTGGTCGTAGGAAACATTCCTAGAAAAACACATTACGAATATTTTTTCTGCCCATACCCCACCGTCATAATAAAATATTCATTGACAAATACTTTATTCGGCAATAGGGGTAAATAGGGAACCAATTATTCTTCTTCTTTCGCCACGTCCGCTCCTATGTGAAGCATGTGAACTTCACTAGATCCTCCAGGAGACCCTATCGCAAGTCAGCTCTCTCGCCTCCTCCCCACGTTAGGCCCGCATCCATCCGCTCCGCCGAGTACCGGGAGATGATAATCGACGGTCTACCAGGACGGTGAGATCCTGCAGGCGTAAGGAAGAGGCAGCTCAGGTTGAGGCTATCCCAAGGCATCCGAGTACAGTAGCCAGGTGTCCACCGCCGCGACTTCACGACTCCAGTTAATCAGTTGAAATAATAATACTGAATAATTTAGTAATTAAAAATAGAAATTTAATGAAAACAAATTATTGTTTCTTACAATAAACTCAGTCTCCGACCACTGTTTATACAGAAACAGTTCAGATAGGTTATTTATTGTGACGTTGAGTGATTAGTTACCTACTGTTATAATATTATAAGCGAGTGGCCAATCGGTCGATCGCGGAATAAAGTATAGATTTTTTATTATGTGAAATCTGTTTTTTCATATTTTTATAAAAAAATAGTAGCCTTAACTTATTTTTTTTATTCCTATTCGTAGAAACCAAATATTTCAAAATTTTGGTACATTTCGATCGGTCAATAACAAATGAATAAATACACAAATTTTCAAATGTTAAAGAGAGGAGACAATAACTTAAATAAGGATATTTTTTTCTTTTTTCTTTATAAAAAAGAAATCTATGCAATCTTGCACATATTTCAATTTGTAAATATTATTTTAAATAAAGCCTAAGCGGCTTGTGCTTGAAAATAGGAATCGAGTCGTGTTAAAGTGGGGATTCGAACCGACGCACTGTGTTTTGGGGAGCGATATTACGAGCTACTTAAGGTAAAAAACCCAATGTTATTAGAAATGGCTAATTTTTAAGTGATTAGGGAAGAATATTAGTCATCTAGCTCACACAGTAAATTTGAGGCCGATTCGTTGAAATTTCGACCCCTAAATTACCTAGCTAATTGGATGCAACAACAAAACCGATTCAGTCGCATTGTTTCGCCGCTAACCGCCACACATCTTTACGCTGTTCTTTCAAGTGCATTATTTTTTAAATCATTGTTATTTTTTGTTCATCATGGCTTCCACTTCTACAGGTAAAGGTAAGATATGTATATATAAAAATAGTCATATGTTATTTATTTAATTTGAAAAAAAATAAAATACAAGTTTTTAAAAACGATCACAGATTTTTCATAAAATTGTCAAGTTTCATGGATAGAACTTTTTCCCAACATCTTGAAACATGTCTTTTGTTTTTTTATATTATCTCTTGTTTATCTAGCTTTCAAACGAATCTAATTTTAACCCTCGTTTTGCCTCGTTTTGGGAATAATATTTTTTTTTGTCCCAGGTGTCACACGGAAAATAACACACGCCTTCACCTTTTCGATTTCTTATATCGTAAAAATATTGTCAGCCAAGCGAATAAGGGAACGTCCATTGCCTGCATGGTGAACTATGCTTCGTCTAAGATGCCTCTTCTTCCAGCAGAGGCTATCTATAGTCAAGTTAAGGTGTTTGCTGCTGGTCTGGTCAAGAGAAGATGGAGCGCAGTTCGGAAGAAAGATCAATTCGTTGCAAAGTACAAGGACTGGCGGCAAGAAGAGCTCTGGCCAGCGCAAAAACAATGTGCCGATGAGGGTACACCTGTACAACAAAGAAAAAAAAAGCAATTAGCAATTCGTGGAGCTAAATCTGTCGGCAAAGAAGAAGCGGACGAAGAAGTTGGTGATAACTCATTCTCCGGAGGAGCTTGTTTATGCAACTCAAACGAGCTACACGAAAACTGGCAAGCGCAATTTGGCTACAGTAATAAAAAACTGCAACAGAATCATCTCCTCGTTCTCTTCGAATTATTAAACGAAGGCCGATTAAAAAAAAGTCACATACGACCGTACACTCCCGAGGAAAGCACTAGCCCTTACGGTGAATGTGAAATTAAGCATATACCAATATAAGCAGCTTCGCATGGGTGCCAAGGAGATAGGATTTGATATTTCTATCCGTCGTATTACAAGGTTTTGCAAGCTCGAAAAGAGTGCTACCCCCGAGGAAATTTCTGTAAATCGAGACGAAAGCAGAAGTTAAGCTGCAAAGTTTGCTTGACCACACAACTCAAAGATTAGCTAAAGTACAACAAGAAGTGATTGCTCGTGTTGTGACTGAAAATGATAACAACAATTTTTTTCTGAAGTCGAAGTGGAAGTCGAAATTTTCATTTACCAATTTCTCAGAATTATTTTATGTTCAATAAATGCTATTTAGATTACTATTACACATAGGTAAATATAAAATATTGTATTCAAATATCACCCAATTGTTCAAATAAAATAAACTGTATTTATGTCCATATAAGATTTGTTTTTTTTTTTAAATATGTTTGTAGTGTAAATTTGCGTCTGCGTTTGCGTCTCGGACGCAAAAAGTTAGCGTTAGAGTTGAGGGACGTGGACCTGACTTGGAGGATGCGCGGGAATACTCTTAAAGGAATAAATCGAACTACTTTGTTTAAACGTTCTTTGATTGCAAATCGTAATTTAATATTTATTAGATATAACATTTTATATTTTCACTATAAGATCACTTTATCAGCATTGGCTTCTTTATATGATTTGTACCATACCTATGTTTATATTAAAAAAGTTAAAAGAGAAATATGTTTTAAACTTATATTGCCGTTACCTTTAAATTTAATATTCAACATTAAAAAAATACTTATATTTCTATCTATATACTCGAGATCGAGCTGCAAAGGGCCTTTTACGGTCTCATATTATTTTTAAAAAATCTTACGCAATATTTAATTTAATTAGCCTTAATATTCAAAACCTACTTTATGTAAAGACAGTCAGACAGATATATATTATGTGTTTCTATCGTAGAAGTCATCAGACATATAAATTTTATAAGAATAATGGTTCTAAAATAATTATTTTACAGAATAATGAAAAGTAGCTCGTAATATTGCGTCCCGAAACACTGTGCGACGATCTCTGGACTCAGAGACCGCGACGCTACCTACTGGGCCACCACCCGTTCCCGATATACATGAAAGATAATAATAATATAAATAATAATAAAAACGATTTTACTCCAAACCTTGAGTGGTGGTAAGGTTCATATATAAAAACATAAAAATACATATTATAAAAAATACTTTTTTTTGTGGCATTTATAAGTAGGTACATACTTAACTATTTAATACAGGGCTTTTTTTCTCGTAAAAGCAAACGTACCGCAGATTTAAAATTGCACAAAATCTTATTAGAATTCGGTTCTTGCTATTGTTTTGTATTGATAGCTATAATTTTACTAAATAAATTATATTTGACAACAATTTGTAAAAACTTATAGAAACAAAAATCAACTTCTTACTCAATTTTCTCGAAATCTATAGGTCAAATAGAAAAATTGTTATTCTACTAAATCAACTCCAAATACGATGTAGATTCACCGGTTTCTCGCTTGTACATCGAGTTTTGTTACTAAAAATATAATATCTTAGCTTTTCCGTAGTTACTGGATGATAATAAATATATTGCTGTTAAAATTTTAAGTGAAATCAATTCGCTTTTTGGAATTTAACCCTCTGATATCTGTGCTTAGTTTCTTTAGGAACGGCGCAGCGGTGATGTGATTTACAAAATCAACCAACAACCAAGGTATCTCTCGAAAACACTTCAAAAACTAATAATGAATGAAGCATAACGCTGGAATACGTTTTTTGGTATTCCTGAATATTTTCTGTCGGAACAAATACTAGATTTTGAAATGGGGCAGAACTTGTGAAGAGGTTTCAATAGTTGATATGACAATAATAGTTACAAATTAATGTAAACGTAAAGCGCACATCGTGAATATTTGAATTACAGTCTTTAAGACGCAACGCGAATTGTTTGATAAATTGAAACGTCTTGTATCTATTTATTACAAGTATTTTGAAGGTTCGTTCCTAATTTTAAGCGTAATAGCTCATAAATTTATGTATAAAATCCCCATTAATCAAGGAAATTGATAATTAATTAAACACCGTGTCCAATATAGATTTATTCGAATGAATTAAATTGAAATATATTGAATTTATATGAATACAGTACCTGTTATGAACTAAAATGATCAAAAATTTAGTAAATGTTTATCATCATCAAACCACAATATGATAAATTACTCGTTCTTTCCAAATAATTGTAACTGTCATGGGTTGCTACTGATTGAGTCGCCATCCTTTTCAATAATTTGTCCTTTTGTCTGATTTAATATTGTAAACTGTTAAAAAAAAAAAGTTAATACTTTTTTTATTTCGTTTTTTCAAATAAAAAATTCGGGAAACCTAACTATTGATCAGTTAGCTCAGTGGATAGAGATGCTGACCGGTAAAATAAAAGAAGAAACCAGGTTCAAGAGATTAAGTTAAGCATTAGATGTGATTAGATGAATGCCATTTTATATTTCTCTTGATGTCTTGATGTGGTTAATAAAAACAAATATAATATGCATTAATGATTTTTTTGTATAATTTTTTTACAAAATCAACAGGCCAGGCCAGTAAAACCGATGAGAACTACATCACTAACGCCCAGGATTCAATGAAAGATGAAGAAAATATGAGATTGAGAGAAGAATTTTACATAACGGTTTAAATTCATAAATTTCCTAATTTATGGAAGTTGCCAATGATAATTATATTGAATATGCAAAGTATACTATACACTCAATTATAATATCTCAAAAGATATGAATGAATATGTATCTTAAGACAGGAAGAGAATAGAATTTAGAAGAGTAACCTTCTATATTTGTTTCTTTATAATTTAATCCTTCAAGTCTAATGTAGAATCTGGATTTTATGTTAACTAGTAACTACATACAGATTACACAATAAAAAAAATAGCAAAAAAAGTTTCTTTATTAGGAAGAATTAGAAATAAACTAGATAAAAAACGTCACTTCTTATATACAAGAGTATAATTGTTCCACATATAGACTACTGCTCATCTATACTATACCTTAGTAATGAAGGAGAACTAAAAAAAATACAAATTTTTGCAAAAAAAAAGCCATGCGAATCATATTGAAGTGCAGTTGAAGAACAAACATTAAAAAAATGATTAAGCTTTTAAATATTATGTCAGTAGACCAAAGAATTAAATATAATGTTGCTAATGAAATTACCGAAAATAGTTGAGGGGGATAGTTTCAAGATATTTGCAAAACAAATAAAAAAACAATGACTTTTTTCATAAATATGCAATAAGAGGTTCAAAAAAATATATGGTAAGAAAAGAAAAGAAAAACTGTGTCACAGAATTGTCTGATGTATAAGGGCTTTAAAATGTATGAGGAGATTCCAGATGATATAAGAAATGAACAAAATGTAAATTTATTTAGGGTTAAGTGTAAAAAATTTATGTGTGAAAAATATTAGTGTATATTATATTATATAGCTAAATTAAAAAATGTATAATGTTAGGATAAGAATAGTTAGAAAAAAAAATTAAGTGTAATGTACATGAAAATAATATTAGTCTATGTAAATTATGTAGTACTGAATAAATATAATAATAAAAAATTTCCGGTAGTTATCTATAATATGTTGACCTATATTTATATCTACATTCAATGTTGTTACAACAAACGATTAAAACATAATTATTTTATCGAAAACAACGTCGTTTATTTAAGCACACAAAACACTTTATCAAAAAAATGTATTCCAACTTACATATTTATGTAGCTAGATACGGATGAAAAGAGCTTACAGTATGAACATTCTACACGACACGATGCCGACGATGACAAAGCGAAATCGGCATATTGACGTCAGTTATTAAAAAAATACACCAGTTAAATGAATTTCTATTTCCATTAAATTTCATAAAAATATTTACGTTTGAATATATCGTGTTCACAAAAATATCGAATGTAAAAGGATTATATAACATTGTTTTAACAAAACAGTGCGTAGCTTTCTGTATTATTAAAAACATTGTATCCTTTCTAGTAATTAGTTTTTTTGACATGAAAAGGCTTCCATGAAGTATTTTCCGAAATGTCAAATGCAACATATATGAGTTAAATATTAAATGCAAAATACAAAAGCTAGCTAATTGGTAGATTGGTTTTAGCAAGGATTTATATCTCGTTATAAACATGCTCTATCTATAGAGATACGTGGGTATAGACCCACGTAATATTTGGCAATTTGTAGTGTAAAACTATGAAAATCTTCTGAAACTAAGCGATATTGTGATTTTCACATAAAATATTTCTTCCATGATGGCTTGGGCTGGCGCTAAAGCGTAATACTGATCATCTTGCCTTCGTGTAACAAATCATGATTAACTGCACTCGGTGCACCAATGCAGTGCCCTTTGCACCTTTGGGTGCGGGTAAGGGATAGTAGTAGTAGTATAAGCCAGGAAAGATAAAGATTCATCATCATCATACCATATCCGCTCCCTATGTAGAGCATATGGAATCCACAAACTGCCTCCAGGCCAAGCGATTGGCCGCCAGCTCCCGTGCATCCACCAAAGTCAGTTTTTGTAGCTCAAAGAAATAAATATTTTACAGCATTATTTTCAGACTGTATAGCGTCATCGGTTGGTTGACGTGGTAGAAAAGGCAAACTGGTGAAATAATCAAAAACAATATTTTCCTTACATTTGGCTTTTCTGATACATTTTACAATTACTAGGAAACGGTAAATTTATACGTTTTAGACATTTAATTTAAAGATTTAACGTATTTAAAGAGAACTTAAGGCAAAGGAAAGGTTTGGAGAAATAATAGGTTCTGAGAAATAAATAATTACAGCTTTTTGATGTAGATAAAAAAATTATAAAATTAAAATAAAATACTTAAGTGAATTTTTGGCTCAAAAGAAAGATTCTGAGTTAATCTACTTAAAATGAGAGGAATAATGACTTGAAGTATTTATTTTATTTTTATTTGAAAAATTAGATCTTTTAAATCATTTATAAAATGCATTTTGATTTATTTACTATGTTGTTAATATATTACATGAATTTTAACATCATGTGACTTGTTCCTAATTTGATTGAAAGATTTACTGACAGTTGAATCTGAATGTTAAATTTCTACTAACTGGGACATACACTGGACTTAATTTTAAATGGATCAGTACTACTGATTCTGTTAGGGGAATTGTATCAGCGTAATTGAACTTCCTTGTTTCCTAGAAACTGCATTTAATCATGTTCTGTAGTAGCGCGGAGTAAGCGATTTCTTCGATAATGGAAAATCTCCGGTTTTCTTGAGGTCTTAAACAAACTATAGCTTGAGTTGTGTTTGAACTAAATTTCTTGTATTTTTGTAGTAAACATAGCTTGCGATTTCTAGGAATTGAGAACTTTAATGTGAAATTCAATATATATTTTTTAGTGACTTAGGTGAATTCAATTCTTGTTTACGAATTTTACTTATTGAGTAAATAGTCCAAATTTTGCAGCTTTACCTACAAACAAGGCTTTTAGCTGTATCTAAGTTGGTTTAAGACTGATATGTTGAAGCAATGCATTCTACCCGTCCTTATTTATGGCGCGAAAACAATGACTGACCAAGAAATCCCGCGGCCTCAAAGACGTCCACCGATATCTGTATGTGGTGTGATAATCAAAGTAAAGTATCACTAAACTAAATTCATTTATCATCCCATCATGATGTGTAGGTACCTACTTTTTATCTTTTTTAAATTACCTTCTATTTTTAAACATTGATTTATTTTTTATCTGAACTTAAATAATGAATGTTTTCTCTTAATGTTTAAAACATTACGTGGATTCACTTACGAAAACAAACAATACCGGTAAATTAGTGTAAGAGGTAATTCGATTGTCGAGTTTAAATGTTTTCAGTTACATAATATTGGAAGTTAAGAAATATATGAATCACCTTACATTGAAATGTGAAGAAGGACATAAAATTAAAAAGGCACTGCACTTGGTTTTTGGTGATAGATATAAAAATAGAGTAGTTATGTGGCCGCAATAACATAAGTATACCTACTACAGGCTTTTCGAATTGTACCCAGAATAAATTGTATGTCAAATTTCACCACACTACAACATAACGAACTATTTGAGTTTAAATTCAGTTTTCTGTTTTCTTAATCGAAGCTAGAAATATTATTCAACACAACACAACGTAAGGACCTAAAATTAACGTTTCCACGACTTTTGAAATAAAATGCATTTGACAACATTTTGAATAATTGTAGACAAATTACTGGATTGTACCCATGCTGGGCTGATATCAGATATTATTGATATCCCAACAGAGACAGAGAAACTCTGGAAACGAATGTGGATTATCAAACCGCTGACAGGGCTTATGACCTGTCATTGGCTGGGTTAAGTGGCCACTTGATGTACTACAACATTCCCCATTCCGCCCATCATCTGATAATCACATATGACAATTTTTTTGAAACTTCTATATATTGAACTCGTCAATAACGCATCACATTACAGTGAATTTCTTGCTGGTGACATCTGTTGAGAATATTGTTAAGCATTTTTTGGCAATCAAACTTTATTGGTGTAGGTAATGCTCTTTCCGAACTTAATTCCTTACTAGAAAACGCCTGAAGATGTCTCTCCAATTTTTATTTGCTTTTATATTTTAACCAGTAAGGGCATGTTTCATCACCTCCGTTTAAAACCCGGATAACTAAATGTCGGTTGTAATTTGCTACCAGATTTAAACGATATTTACAAGGAACCGATTTCACCACAGAAATAATGACAAATCTATCCTCCGGTTAGCTAGTCAGCAGTTTCGTCCGGCAACAGTGCGGCGCGCCGCGGCGGCGGCGGCGTTGTCAATGCTTTCAAGATGTTTCCTTTTGCAAGCTAGAATCAAGTTTCAATATGTTTTTTTGATATGATACCAATCCAATACAATTTAAAATATTGTATTAACATTATAACAATTCCATTTTAAGCTATTTTCAACCCATAAAAAATTTGAGTCGAGTTGTCAAACGATCAAATACGACGCCATTTTTAAATACGTTTTACAATGAGGGTGGGATAGAAAAAACTAATTTTACCGGACTACTTATCAAATACTGTAAAAATCCAACCCGGCAAAAATGTTTCAAGACATTTCGTTATTTTAGTTATAATCGAGTTTTATTATGTTTTTTTTATAATGTGATACTAATCTAAAACAACATAAAATATTGGATAATCATTATATTATTTTCATTTTGACTGTTTTTTAATGCATTAAAAATTTGAGTCGAGATGTCATAACTGTTACAAACGGGACGCCATATTTAAATGTGATTTAAAAGGGGAACAAACCTCTGACTATCTTTAACCACGTTTTAAATGAGATTTACAATATTTTTGCGATAATCAGAGGTGATGAAATGCATTTTCAAACTTAACTGCGATTTAGTAGGACATTTGCGATAATCAGGTTTTAAACGGAGGTGATAAGAAAGGCCAAAATCTTTTT
This sequence comes from Micrasema minimum, assembly GCA_022494985.1. Classification (NCBI taxonomy): domain Eukaryota; kingdom Metazoa; phylum Arthropoda; class Insecta; order Trichoptera; family Brachycentridae; genus Micrasema; species Micrasema minimum. The sequence continues at coordinate 9,869 of JAGVSP010000222.1, read as the reverse complement.
AACAACATTTTGAATGTGTACAAATACAACCTTCTCAACAAAAAAATGCTTTACAATCTTCTCAACAGATGTCACCAGCATAGAAATTCACTGTAATGTGATGCGTTGTTGACGAGTTCAATATATAGAAGTTTCAAAAAATTTGTCATATGTGGTTATCAGATGATGAATGTTGAAATACATCAAGTGGCCACTTAACCCAGCCTATGACAGGTCATAAGCCCTGTAAACGCCTAGATAATCCACATTCGTTTCCTGAGTTTCTCTGTCTCTGTTGAGATATCAATAATATCTAAAATGCATTTGACCTAAAAAACTGCTTGGTGTGACATGTTTCATTAGGTTGCTACGAGTACGACTTACCGTTTGAGAGATATTGATTTATTTATGCATACATACACAGCATTTATAAGATACAAAGTATAAATGTTTTAGACACTTTACCGTTTCGCATCACATTGCTTCATTACATTATTTATTGGTAGGTAACCCCAGCTTTGAAATGGAAGGTTTTTAATTGAAAAAATCAACACAAAGGTTTATATTATATGAATTAATGAAATGAAACATACTTTTATTATAAACTACTTATTTATTTATACAATTCCAACCGATTTCGGAGATACTACTTCTTTAGGGCTTTGTTGGTTTTTTAATTACTATGAAAATCTACGAAGTGAGTGCTACAAACATTGAGTTTATATTATATTTCGTTTTAATGGTGTAGACTACGCACACTCTAAGCTTGTAGTACTAGCATAGTATCTTTGTCAGTCTAAGTATGGGATAAATTCTTCCCAGACAATGGCTATATTTGAATAATCATCAGTCGGGAATACACGGCTCGCTGGCTGCGGACAATGTGTTCCCAGGTCACCCTACCAACCGCCACGCCGAGCTAGTCGAATATATCGCACCATGAATACTACACTGCACTAAGTCTTGACATGTCGTGAATGAGCTAAGAATACCACATTTCAGCTCACAGCGACCGCGACCGCCACATTTCTGTCTAAGAAACATGTTTCTGCATATATATCTCTCCTATGTCTAGATATTAAATACTTAGAAATCTAATTTTAATGAAGATGCCGTAATAATGTCACATTTATGCGATTTCTCAAAAGTTAACTTTTTTGAGCTAGTGATGTTTAGTATTCATGGTGCGATATGTACTAGTGTCAGTACTCGGGTGAGAAGGTCGGCACAACACTTCGATCGATGCCCCACTGGACAGTTATTATATGTCAGATTTTCTATAAAACGAAGACAAGTGGTTCCTGAGCTGAAAGCGCGGAATGAACGGCAGGGCCAATATGAAATCTATGAATCTTTGCTGTTACATATTATCCAAAAGGCTTAACTTGCGCTCTATCAAGGATGTTCAAAAGGCCATTTATATAACGGAATATGGCGTAAAATCATATTTATGTTACATGTGACAGCTTTCACTACAAATTGGCAGATCTCCAACACATCAGATCTTTTAGAATTTTAGAACATCTCAATTTACATATAAATAATTGGGAAATTGCGTTTAAAATGCTGTTATAGAAAATTATTGATGTTCGTGGAGTTACTGGTTTAAGAGTATACGCCGACGATAATATATAATTCAACATCATAAAAATGTTTAAAATATAATAAAACGGAAAATAAACATTTTTAACACAATAATTTAGAATTCTACTCGCATACCAAATATTATAAATAACGTCTTGTTGCTAGATTTTTATGTGAATACATTAAAATAAATAAACAAAAATATGAAATCATCATTGGTTCTACACGTTTATTAATCGAACGAATAATAATCGGGATATTTATCTTACTTTTAACATTTGAATAAAAAAACTCACGATTTTGTCATAACATACACAAATGCAAAATGGATGTACTAGAAACGGTGATTTTAACCCTTAAAGTACTGTGTTTGTAACGATCCACGGCATCCGGTGATGTTACCACGGGTCACCTATACAAAATGTTGATTCATAACTTTTACGATTATATTTTTTTCATAATAAATGTTTTTTTTATCAGTGTATAGTAAGTATTTTTCTGTCTGTCATAATAACTCATTTTCATTTTTTTAAAGCTGACAAACGCATAAAAAAAATCATAAAGTTCTCTGTTTACTGCAAAATACACAACGTTAGTATGAAATTTCTGAAACATGCAGGTAAAAAATATTTTTAAGTAATAACCCACAATTTTTATGTGTATTAATTTTTTTTCCGGTGTAAATAGGTTTAATTGAAGATTAGCGAAAATGCTAGTGTTACATTTTGATTATTTATGGAGATATTCATTATTTAGTGAGATTTCGCAACGCGGGTTACATTACCGCAAGACGAGGGTTAAAGTCGTATTTTATAATGCTTTTACTTGGATCAAAAACTGTAGATAAATGGAGATTTTACCATAATATTAATACTAAGGAGATATAATCTATTCAGACAGTTGACGTATCAATTAATTAAAGGAAAATTTTAAAAAAAATCTTTCTTTAGGTTCTATAAATTTTTCGTGCTTTAGCATGTGATCTCGTTCCTAAAGACTGCCTTAATGTTTTATTGATTTTACGTTTCGTAACTTAACTACGGTTTTCAGAGAAATCGTGTATCTCTAGTTTGTCATATTTAATAGTATTGCATCCGAGAGTAAGATATTGTCGAGTGGGTAAATTTAATATTACCCAATTGGTTTTAACAATATTTTCGGACATATTACAATTGCTCGCTCAGCCGCTGACATATTCTGTATTCTGTCGTTACTTAAAACTGGGACTGGCAATATTTTGTTTTACCCCCGTTCTCTTTGTTTTTACTTCCATTGTATTAAAACATTTTTACATTACGGTTTTCTGACACAAGCCATTAAGGCTTCTGCCCTTAGACAAGTAGTACTGGCCCTTGGGCTTATGGCCTAACATTCAAAGACTCATATATAAATTCTGAACTTTGAATCATTGAATTATTATTATTATTACGGATAATTTACATAGCGCCTTTTTTTATTTAACGGCTCTAGAATGTGAATGAAACAATACAATTTTCATATTAATCAAAAAAATTTGAGAACAAATGAATGGGTCTTAAGTTTCTTTCGAAACATCACTTCACTCTCACAGTTGCGCACCTCTGATAGGAGAGCATTCCAAACCGCACCCGCTAAAGCGCGCTCTCCAAAATTTGTGCGTGAATTGCGGATCGGTATTAAAAAACTTGCCTTTAGCAATAGGGCGTTATTACATATTATTTATATTTTGATTTGTTGATGGGTAGTACCTATATTGTTATAAATTTGAATATTTCTATTAAATTGTCATTTATGCTTTTGTCTTGTAGGTAGGTACGTATTAGCAATCTGAATCTGCTCGTAATAAACAAAAAGTGCTAATGAGTGAAATAAATATTTCATTCAACCTGTCCCGGATATATATATCCAATATAAATAATGCTGAAGTTTTGAAAATTGATCTATTATACCTAAAGTAATATAATATATATATAGATGGGCCGACTATGACTTTCTTTGGCCTAGCCGACTAGCCGACTAGTCGGTTGCAAAAATCTCATCAAAGCCGATCATTGCTTTTGGTGGAGTTCGTATGGCATCGGCAATGTTCGTGGCACTTCGTTAACAGCTGAGTCTCTCGCATTTGACGCGCGATCATATCGGAACAGGTTTTTGTATATTTTGCATTTTTTTCTAGTGTTGATTTTGTTTACGCACAAGCCGGCGTGTTTTTAAAATCTAAATTCAGTACCAGAAAGAGTTCCTATTCCTAGATTATATTTAAAAAATCTGTACAGCTAAATCTATAATAAAAACTATAACGATTTCATTTCAATCACCCTATTTTTAACTAACTAACAAACTAACCATAACGCCATTTTCCCGTAGGGGTAGGCAGAGAAGATAGAACGCCATACCACTCTGTCCTGACATACTTCCTTTGCTTCCTCTACATTCATACATCTTCTCATGCACATACGCCGATTTTTTCGACTTTTCACATGTCCACATTCAAATACTTGTCGTACTTGGTAATGCCATGTCTTTCTCGGCCTTCCTCGGCTTCTACATCCAGGCACATTAGCATTTAAACTTCTTTTAGCCGTTCTTTCATCACTCATTCGCTCCACATGACCAAACCATCGTAAAAGCCCTTTCTTAATTTTGTCGACAATGCTTATCTCAGCCTTGCACTCTGCTCTAATTTCGACATTTGTACACCTATCATACATAGTCTTACCACACGTTCGCCTGAGAGATCGCATTTCAACAACATTTAGTCTTCTTTCATCCTTCTTTTTCCAACACCACAAGTAAACAGCCGACCATTGCCGACTACAAATATGGCCGGCTTTCTCTACATCTAGTACATCTCTAGTAATATAATTTCTCCAATCTTCAATTTCTCCACCATTAGAGCTTTTTGATTTACATTCGTAGTTTCCAAGACTACTAACAACTGAATTGAGTTATTATTTACTAGATGTAGATGAGATACTTTAGTAATATTAATTTGGAATTGAAGCTTGAGGAAAAGTGAATTAGTTTTTTCTTTGCCTAGGAAGTTTTCATTCCGCCGCCCGTCTTCAAGTCACTTCCAATTTCTCATCAGTAATAAAGATACTATATCCAACGAAGAAAAATACAAGTTTGCGTTTCCAAAGAGAGTTTCCAAAAATGAGTAATTAAAAATAAAAAATCAATACATTAAAACAAATTTAGAATAAGAAAAAAAGTATATTTGAGAATTAGGTGCCTACCTAAATACAGAAGGCATCAACAGGTAAAAAAAAATATAAAAAATCTGGATTAGGTAATGGCTTTATTCACCCATCCTTTTCTTTTTACGCATAAATAAATCATTGGGCATTACAATAACAATTTGCCCTTATCTCAAATTCTATTGGTATATTAAACTAATATTAACAAACGTATAAATATAAATATATATAACAGGATTACCTGTTATTAAATATATAAAAATAGAGCATTATCTGGTTCTTGAACTGCAACTAAGCCATTTTGATAATTCAATATTCTATGGAAACGCTAGTAATAAGCTACCCAACGCGACGGACATCCAGATTACTCACGTACCTATTTACATAAATAGGTACCCACCTGGGAACTTCATTACTTCGGGTCTATTAACTACTTAAACGTTTACTCATGTGCTGTGTATTCTCTCGAAGTCGTCCAAGTGTGAAGTAAGTTGTGTAAGTTACACTTGTGTAAGTACATATGTACATACATTATGACTCGCTCACTTTGAACTAAATTCAACTTTGAAGCCAGTTTGCACCCTATTACTTCCTTGAAATTGAGAAGCCATATAATTAAAATCAAACTATATTAATTTATCATTATTACTTAGGGCCGGTTGTTTGATCAGAAGTAAAAGTTACGCCTTACTTTAGTTGAAAACAACCGTGGGTAATGCGTGGGTAAGAGTAAAAGTATAAGTTACTTCAGAATGGGTTGTTTGACATCGGTATTTACTCAACTTAAAAATTCTCTGATTAATCGCGTTCCAAAACTAAACCATGAAAATTTCTACTGAATGTCACAAATTTATCGCTTTTTCTATGACACAAATGTCACGTTGATAGGTTATGCGTAGCGTCTCGAGCGAACAGCTGTTAGATGGCCGCCATTTTTTAAAATTGATACTTTTACTTATACCCTCCAATATTGGCGGCTTATTTTTTTAACCAATGAGTATACATTTTGACCACCGCCACCGACTAGGAGTAACTTACGATCAAACAACTCACTTTCAGTATTTTTGCAAAAGCTTTTACTTTTACTTTTGATTTTTAACTTGTACCACTAATCAATGTGACATTTGCTGCATAGAAAAAACGATGAAATTTGTGTCAGAGAAAAAGGGTTAAAATTTGTGAAATTTTCATTGTTTAGTTTTGGAACGCGATTAATCGAGAATTTTTTACTTAAGTAAAGACCGATGTCAAACAACCCATCTTGAAGTAACTTTTACTCTTACCCACCCATTACCCACGGTTATTTTTAACTAAAGTAAGACGTAACTTTTACTTCTGATCAAACAACCGGCCCTTAGCGTGTTACGTTAAAATCAAAGTCTACGAAACACTGATCAATTAGGAATTTAATCTTCAAACGAATAGCATATAACTTACTTGAAGGATACTATAAATCCACATTAAAAATGTATTTTTAAAATTTAACAATGATTTGACTAGAATTTATTTTTCAGAGAGTAGCAATAATATTATTGTAAATATGAAAAAATCTGCAAGACACAGAATTCATAATTGTTTGATTGTGATGTATCACTCCAAAACTAGCACTTTAAATTAATCCTACTGTGTGTCATTTGCAAAAATGGGTAATTAGTGAAAAGCCTCTACCAATGGAATTTTATACAAGTACATACGTTAGTACAAAATATGAATGCATTTCAGTAATGATTTACTTGAAACAATTAAATGTAAATACAAATACATGGAATAAAAAATTATATTCTGTTATTATTTTACCTAGCAATTTATTGAAAATATGATTTTAGAAGCGGATAAGGAAAAAAGTCTTTGAAGAAAACCTTTCATTCCCTTATCCGAACCGGCACTGCATAGGTAGTATTTGCACCAGTGAAGATTGTTTCGATAATTTTATTACATGAAAGTAGGGTGATCAGCAGTCTTACGCTTCGGTGAAGTAAACCAGATGATTTTATTATTTAAAAAAAATGTCATCACATTGAACAAATTATACCGGGATAGGTTGGAGAAATTGCTTCATGGTTGTAAAACATGAGCCTTAGTTGACAATATACTCTGTATCTGGTCCCCACATGATGCTGTTCATATCAAGCGCCTTGCGCGAAAAATTGCATGGAAAATGGGACTGGAAAAAGGGGAATATTCATACACTGATATGGAGGGGTTTTTATAGAGAGGTATATCAAGCCTCGGAAAACGCAGATGCATTGCGAATATACACTACTTGTATTATATAATATTATTTTTAACGTTCCTACCCGTAGACTAGGAAATAATGAAATGCTGCTCCTCGGTCATCACAAGACAAATTATGGTACTCAGGCATCTTTACCCAGAACAATCAGGCGGTGAAACGATCATCAAGATCTTGATTGTTTTGGTGTAAAGGTGTCTTTTTTTATAAATCAGCTAAAGAATTTGTCTAGTTAGCCGATGCATTTTATTTAATTTAAAAAATCTTATTCTGTATCTTTGCTATTTATTTCTGTCCTTGTTATTTTTTCTCGTCTTCGTAAAAATTTCGTGTCAGTAAAATGTTTATAATGTAAAAGAAGGTACTATGGAAAATATTTGGACCGGAAAATTACAATGAGTAACAGGTGAAACGATGAGCTGCACTTCCTCTACGGTGAACCAGACATCGTGGTCATTCTGAAAGTAAGCCGTCTACGGACATGTCCAAAGAATGCCTTCCCAAGTGGCAGTTTTGTCAGCTTCCTCGGGGAACAAAACCAAGAGGGAGATCGAGAAGACGGTGCGGAAATTCCGGAAAAACGCAGCCAAAATAGAAGTCTCGGACTGTACATCTGGCCTCAACTCAATTGTATTGTGTCTTTTGTAAGGATAGGCTGGTCTTTGGATAGGTATTGTGATAAGGTACGGCGGGGACGTATGAAATAGTGTCTGCCAGATAGGATGATAGTGTAAGATGCACACATGCGTTCTGTCCCCTCCCCTCTTTTCCCTATCCCCCCTGCATTGAGACCCTGACCGCGGATGCACGGGTGCACGGGATAACGGTCTCCACACGGATGGTAGTAATTACTAATAAATAATGATCGAGGTAGAAACTAACATACCCTTCTACTGTTAATTTGGGCCGACTCTGGTTGGTTTGGGTGATGGAAAACAATGACAATTATAATACATAAGCCGAGACAGTGGTAGGGGCAATGGAAGCATTTGTTCGCGTACATAACGTAAATTCATCCGTATTTTTATCACACTAACAAACTTAAAATCGCGGTTTAGCTTGTTATATTTTAGCGGTTTAGCTTAGCATATAATTTATATTATTTGGTGTTGTGTAAATGGAAATAATTATGCAGTTATGTTTTAGGTATCCATTTTAACATAGTAATTGTCGGGAAAGGACGACTTGTGAATCATCATAACTAGTTTCCAAGAACGAACTCTACCCATTAGCAATGGCTAGCACAATTTCCTTGTACGCCTAAGGTTGTATATGAGTTTGGAATGCAAATTAAATGTCAAGGGTTAGTTTCTATATTACCACCCGCCAACCCCTAGAGCAGCAAAAACAACCGAATTAATCGAATAAAATGATTAGTTATTACTGGAAATAGATTCGTTTTTCAAACTTACCCCATACTAATGTGAAGTTCTAGACCATTAATTAATGTATTCGCACAGCTATTGTGAAGGTATTAACATATGAATTTCTAAAATATACAGAGTGATTTATTGTAGGCGTAAATTTATTATCTATTTTAAGTATACAAGTTTAGGCTTTAAGTATACAAGTACCTACCAAACAAAAATTCAACCAATTAAGCCCACAAAACAATATACAATAACTCTGATGAAAAATACAAGCAATAATATTAATAATAAATATTATATGTAACAACTTACAACAGTGTTGTTCTATGTATTGCAGGTACAGGCATTTTGATTTGAAGTTCGTGAATTATGGTGCATTGAGATGGATTCTGAACATATTTATGCGACGGCAGATTGTACAAAGGATTTCATAAATGTACATGTACACGCTGTTAGCGGTATACACATGACAACATTTAGTTTCGTTACGAAGAATACTTGTGTAGGTAGGTACTCTTTTCTAGGACTTCAGGATTCTTTGAAAACTCTGATAGCTGAGCTTCAGTACGACGTATTGTTTTCAAATATTGTTGTCTTTCATATCTCTACCACTTCATTAAAAGAAGAAAAAATTATGAATTTTCTTTCTTCAATTAAAAATAATAAATATATGGATGATTATTTATTATTTTTTTAACATGCAAGAAAGTGCCTTTCCGAGTTTGGCTTAAAATTGTCACCCTACCAAAATAGATAGTTATACTACTATATAGATTTACTAAAATATAATATAATATATAAAATATATAATACAATATATATTTTAATATATATTCGCTTACTAAACTTGTTATTGCTGCATATCTTTTATATTTAATTTTTAAATTGGGTGAATGATCTATTTTCGGTTTCTAATGTAAATAGTATTTTTTCTTAACTTTATTTTGTTATAATTACTACCTACAAAACAATAACACTAGTTTAATAAATTAATACTTTAGCACGGAATTCCCGTGAGTTATACAGATGGTAAAAAAAAACAAATATATCGTTAGTCAAGTACGTGTGATAAATCATTATCCTCCATGTGCAGCTTTCAATACGGTTTTTCTGGCTCTATCTCGTAATATTGCAGGATTCCATAGTCATTATTCTATTCTTCTCACTTCCCGTCGTAGCTGATACCCTTATGTCACAACAGGCGACGCGACGCGACGCCGACGGTGAAAGGTGAAATCTCAACGTTCGCGTTCCATTCATCGTGCATTTTAATAGCATCTACTACACGCTCTGCTGCGTTTATTATGTACTTATATTCCAAAGGCGTCCTTGCACATTGCGAGTTCTAGAAACAAATAAAGAAATCAAGAATATCCATCAAAACTTCAGATTAAAAACATATATTTGCGTATTCATTAATTTGTTTTTTACACTAACATAAAAAAAGGTTGCATTATTTAGTTGTCTAAAATTTATGCAAAACCTGATTACCGGTAAGACCTTTTCAATAAAAATGTAATCATT
>JAGVSP010000221.1:0-133987 GCA_022494985.1 Micrasema minimum | reverse complement strand
TACTAAATAAAAAACTTTCTTCTGCGTGTGTGATTGTTTGAATAAAGATAAAAAAATATTAACTACAATTCATTGAACAATTCTATTTCACTAATAAATAAATTGAAAATCGATTCTTAAACCGATGCAACAGTTTCATATTTAATAAAAATTCATTCACAGAAAACAAATGCCTAACAAACAACGACGCATCATTATTCCTTTTATTTATTTTACAGATTTATTAGACAAGGCCCCTGGGGTATTTATGTATACCGCTCCACACCACCACCTGCAGGCACCCAGGGTTCCTGTATGGCACCAGATCCTGATGTTGGCAGGCTTGATGGCCAGCTCCGCTGAGGAAACAGGCATACCATAATGTGGGGTACCGCCTCCAGGAACCTCTTGACTGCCGGCTGGCTGGACACCTCCGTGCGCAGGCGCGCCCCCTGGCCCCTCCACACACCCTGCTGCAGGCGCCCAAGTCCCTGTCATGGCACCAGATCCTGATGTTGGCAGGCTTGATGGCCAGCTCCGCTGAGGAAACAGGCATACCATAATGTGGGGGTACCGCCTCCAGAACCTCTTGACTGCCGGCTGGCTGGACACCTCCGTGCGCAGGCGCGCCCCTGGCCCCCTCCACACCACCTGCTGCAGGCGCCCCAAGTCCCTGTCATGGCACCAGATCCTGATGTTGGCAGGCTTGATGGCCAGCTCCGCTGAGGAAACAGGCATACCATAATGTGGGGTACCGCCTCCAGGAACCTCTTGACTGCCGGCTGGCTGGACACCTCCGACGCGCCCCCTCCGTGCGCACCAGAGATGCGCCAGCTCCCCTGGCCCCTCCACACGCCTCCACCTCTTGCTGGCTGGAAGGCGCCCCAAGTCCACACCACCTGTCATGGCACCAGAAGTCCTGTCATGGCACCAGATTGGCAGGTTTGATGACCAGCTCCGCTAACAAAACAAACATATTTGAATTAATGAATTGGTGATAAGAACAACATTGGAATTATGAATGGGAAAATTTTTTGTCCAGAGGATGCTCCCGAAGGAAGTACCAGGAACAAGTGTGCGAGGCCACGAACTGCGCCTCGTAATATGTTTAGATGAGGAGGGCCGCAGAAGATAGAGCACAGTGGACAACAAGATGCAAGTCCTTGCTACATACCAATCAGGATTAAGACTATGAAGAAGACTAGAGAAGACGGCTGATGAAGAAAAAAAGACTGTACTTAATAATTGGATTTTTTAAATATCTACATATCGCCAAGGGGTCCAAAATTATAATTTGAGTAGAAGATTTGAAAAATGTTAGCTGCTATCCGTAATTATTGATTATTATTACATAAGGCGCCAATTTCGTGACATTTTGTTTAAAGTATTAAATATTCTCATTCTTTTTTTATGGTCAGTAAATGACATATAAATAAATAAATAAAAAAGGCATTTTTCTTAGGATTACATCAAATTACAATTGAAATCTAAAAAAGGCTTCCCTTCCAAACTTCTCGTCTCTGTTGAGATGTTAATAATTTTTTTATTTTATTTGAAGCTTTACGCTTCAGGCTCTGAAGGCATCTGATAACGAAGAAAGAAGAAGCAAATGTAAGAAAACAAATGAAAGCAAAGTGGCTTAGGGTTTTTTAATCTACTGGTTATATTTTAAAACACATTTTAAAAATGTTTCACCACGCATCATCACATAACATTTACATTGGTACATACATGTTAATATGCAATCTGCCAAAATTTAATATATTTTATCACCGAAAAGAAAAATTTACGAGAATGTCTCACGAAAGCTTTACTAAGCCACCCTTTTAAAAATTTAGAAACAATAAACCTCTTTATTTTATTTGAGGTATTTATCAAAGGTCAGCAAAAGTGCAAAAGGTTATTATTTAATACCTAACCGGATCTTATCACGAACTACGGATTACAATCACTGACTTTTAATTATGATCGTATCTGCCAATCGAAATTTCAACTTTGAAACAATTTCATAATTTTTATTCTTGATTATTTTTGTTCAGTGGAATGGAAGTGGGTATTTTTTACAGCCCCAAAATAAACGGATGGAGACATTTAATACGTCTTTCAAATTATTAACGACATTCTTATACTTGACTGTTTTAAAATAATAATACTGTGTTTCTTTTGAAAGCTTTCAACAAATGATCCATATCCATGAATAAGCCGATACTTAGAATCTTGAAAATTCCTATTTGGGGAAAATCGATAGGTAACATTTTGCAATAACCTGGTACAAATTTACCATAGGTAAAGATTTTTTGCTTAAATTTAGGTAAAAAACTAAATGAACAATGCATTCAAATATTACGAATGTCTTTTTTTTGCTTTGGCAAATTTTAATACGAATCGGTTGCCCTATTAGAGACAGATACACTCATGACTAAAGACGTATATTTTTAGTAATATTCCCATATCCTTTTAACATTGCATTTATCCTTTCCATCCTTAATCCCGAAATCGTCCACCACATAGAAAAATTCCTTTCTGAGTGGTATAAATATTTTAGCTTATTTTTATTTCTTACTATGTCTATGTCTTTAATTTTATGCTATAATTTAGATTTTTTACTGTTTTTATATATGGGTGTTTTACCAAATAAAAAAAAAATACAATTAAAATAAAACTTGAGCTGTATTTATCCTTGGCATTTATACATATTATAAATGTGCGGGGTAAACTATTTTTTTTTTTTTAATATTTCGGTCGCCAATTAAATATATTGCGTAAAAGCAAGTAACTACGCAGTTTCTCACAATTAGATCACATACATAATATGTTGTATATGTGATGTATGTATATGTAGGTACGCACTTTATTCATAATTTAAAAAAAAATAAAAAAAAATTGATTTAATACATCTGCGGGTAAAAAATTTAATTCACAGACTGACAGGCATTTAAAACTCCAATGCCAAGGAGACAATGTCCATCAATAACGTGAACTTAATTCCGGTAATTAAGTCTCGTGGAAGACAGTTTTCATGGTGAAAATTTCCCAATATCGCTATTACAGCTTGTGGATGACTACACACGAGTTTTGAATGGGGTGGGGGTTGCGTGATAGAATAGTGTTGGACGGAAACAATAAGTGTTTAGGGTAAGTACCAGGGCACGCTACCTATCACCTTGTTAATGTCTACGACGGCGACGGCGACGTACAAAAATGCTGAAACCTATCATGTTTTGTGAATTTATTGGATTACATTACTTTGACTCGTACATCCATATGTAACTAACTAACTAACCATCACGCCATTTCCATTGTATTTATTTTTAAAATTGTATTTACAATAAAAATATTATATTTTATGTAAACAAGAAGAGGCTAATAACTTTGTATTGCTTACTACTTATTGGTAATCCTACTTAATTTAGTAATGATTTAGAATAATTATATCCAAGTGGAGTAGTCAATAAGGCCGTCAATATTCAGATATAATACAGAATTGGAAAATAGAATAAAGGTTGGAGGGAAAATGATAGGTAAAGGGAAAAACGTCCGAAGCATTATTACCCATTAATTCTTTAAAGATTTATTTATATTTAATATAAGATGGGGGGTAGTAATGCTTTAGACATTTTTTAGAGACAAATAATGAAGGTGCCTCTTTTCGCATGCGAGATAAACCATTCCGTAAATTAAATCTAACAGCAAACAAATATTTTTGCGTGGTATAGATGTTATGGCGTTGTATGGACAATATGTAGTTATGTAGTGTTTAGTAATGCCAGTTATTGGTGCCGAGAATGACCTTTTTTGTGAGTTAAAAAAATATATTTTAATACTAAAAATGTGTGTTTTATTTATTAAGACAACCAAATATTTTCCATTTCCTACCGAAACAATTTTTTTCTTAATTTGCGCGCGCAGCTCTTGGTAGCGTGTCGCGTCACCCTAATACGAAATGTTCTCGGTGTTGGGACACCTTTATTTGTGATACATTACAAGTCTTTGCAAAATAAATGAAGGTGCAGATCAGAGCAGGGATCACCAATACCTATTTCGACATGTAGAAACAGGTCGGTACTAGATCGATACAAACGTTGATATATTTGTGATTCCTGCGCATAGCTTATAAATCTAAAATTACACTACATGGATTTACTGCACTCTACTTTCTACCATGTATAATAAATTAATGTTTCCAACAATATTGAGATTGGTGGTGGAAATTGCGATGTAAGTTGTTGTACATACATATAATAACAGAGTAGGTTCCCAAGCATTTAATCGTTTTATTGCCAATTTACTCCATTATTCCTCGTTCTAGAGTAGGTACTTTGTTCAAAGCTCACGCGACGCGAAGTATATGTCAAATTTTAGTCGCTTGTGAAAAAATGTACAATTATCGTGAGTATAAGAATACTTAAAAAATTCGGAACATTTTAAGGCAATCCTAAAAAAAGACAATAAATTTTTCATTTCTTTATCAGCATCTAATGGTGCATAGAGTGCTGAATTGGTACAGCAAGTGAACCGCATCTTGATTTTTTTTTTTTTTACATGAAGGCAAGATGATCAGTCTCACGCTTCAGTGCCAATCCAAGGTACCACCATATGAAATGTTTTAATGTGAAAAACCACATTGACAGAAATATTCCATATTTACCCAGCTGGAAATCGCACCCGTGACCTCATGCATGACAGCCCAACGCCCTACCGCTACATCGCAAGGCTAACAATTTATTTCTGATTTTTGGTACAATTGTTCCTAAGGACCCTTGAAGCACTACTTTTGCCCTTATTTTCAAGCATAAGCCGCTAAGACTTCATTAATAATTATTTAGAAAATATCATTGCATGATAGATTTTTTTTTGATTGCCAAAAAAATATTATGTTATTTTACAATTGATAAACGAATTAACGCAAAATAATATTCCATTCCCAAATGTAATAATAAGAATCTATTTTAAATTATAAATTAACAATGCTCTCACATCACTTTGCTTTGAGATCATGAAAGTGAGATTTTCAGTATTACGTATCAGATTCAGACCAGTTCAGGAACTATGAAATAAAAGCATAAATAAAACAAATAATTTACACGTTTTAAAATATTTTTAACTAATTGCAAAGCGTTTTTTAAATTTATAAATAAATTAAAAAAGTAAAATAGTTTTACCGCTGTTGTTGGATTCTCTTCTTTTCCTGGATTGCTTCACGCTTTCTGCCATTTCACGAATAACTATTGTTTTAGGTGGTCTATTAATTGTTACGATTTCCATGTACAAAATATTATTTATTCACAGTTCAAATGTAAAATTATTCAAAACCAAGTCTTCACTTAATAACTTTTAAAATAAAATTCACTTATTAACCTTAATATATTATTTAAAGCAGGTATTAATTTACATACATAGATAACTCTGTCTACATCGATGTCCTTCTAAACTTTGAACTGAAAAAGTTTATTGATTTTGGTTCATTATTAATTTATAAAGTAGACTTTTAACTCAAATTTGCACATATAACATACAACGCTTTTAAAATATTTTTTTTTTAACGGCTTGTTTTAATGTTGTATTTAACTTATGTTTTATTAACTGTTAGGACCTTGTTTTATGCTTGTCAAGTAACCCCAGTTTTCTTTAAGTTTAATTTACATTAAAATTGATTTATATTATCGTGGTATTAATTTATTAAATTAAAGTTTTCGTATTAGGCGCAAGCTTTAACTGTTCAGGTCTGGGTGTAGCATGTTTCTAAATACCATTACTTGACACAGAATGTGGGGCAATGGTGTGAAACAGGGGTAAACAACCCTGGATCGGCTAAAATTAAATACTTTCCATATTAGAGCGAATAGATATTGGTTTTTCTATAAGATTCAATGCATAATATGCGAATGACAATATTGTTCATAAAAACATAGAATATTATTATCATAAAGATGGTGTTTTTTCCGACCATGTAAGGTACTCTGTGTTATCTCCTAATCTTCTACTACTTTCCCTTATCTGCATCCAATAGTGCATAGGTAAACCAAGTGCAGTGAATCTTGATAATTTTGTTACACGAAGGCAAGATAATCAGTCTTACGCTTCAGCGTCAGTTCAAGGTCGCTCTAATAGCTTATCAAGTTAAAAAATAAATATTTTCTTGTTTTATCGGCTATATTTATTGCGAGAACTTATGTTTTTCTGTCTGTTTTCCGTGAGGCATGGAATGAATGGTCCATGCAATGGGGGTCAAATTATTTCTTCTTTCTTTCCCGTGTTTACTTCCCATTGAGGGACAAGGCCTTCTCTTGAAGTAGTTTCCTCCACTGCCTTCTGTCCTGGCAGGTAGATGACCAGTCCGCGACTTCTATTTTGGCTGAGTCTTTCCGGACATTGTTGCCCCATTGTCTTCTTAGTCTTGTTCCCCGAAGAAGCTGACACAATGCCATTTGTGGGTACCTTTGAGGAGGCATTCTTTAGATACGTCCAGCCCACTGTAGACGGCTTACCTTCAGAGTGGCCACGATATCTGGTTCCCCGTAAAAGGTCAGCAGCTTATCGTTCCACCTTTCTCCGTCCATCATTGTCATTTACCGGTCCAGATATTTTCCGTAGTACCTTCCTCTCTCAGATACAGAGCATATTTTAGTCTGCTAGGGTTAAGACCCACGTTTCACAACCATGTAACGCAATTGGTCTGAGAATAGTATTATAATATAGGATTATTTTTCAGTTTTTTTACATTTTTTATTTTTAACAGTGGGGCTTATTATTGTTAAACCTCACTAGTTAGTAAAATCAAATACACAATGAAATAAAAGGTTAAATAAAATAATGGTCACGCTGCCGCGGAATGACATTCTATGCAGATATAACTACCACAGTACAACTGAACGATTTCGTGCCAATTTTGGCCGAAACAGAAACCGCAGTCAAAGCTTGGTGTTTTGGCAGAAACTAGCGGAACCGAAACATTAATCTGTTACTAACCGTGAAAATCTAAGCACGTACTTAATTTCATTCCAATTTTTGTTGTTTTTTGTTTTTTTAGGGATTTTAGTTGACATCCCCTGTTATCAACTGGTGTAGGAACATGGCGCCGACACTCGCCGCTGTTGGTCCGGGCTCCGGGTGTGTGTGTGTGTGTGTGTGGGTGCTTATTGCTTCTGCGCGGAAATTTGTTGTGGATACCAACGGAAATTCTTCTGTTTATTCTACAAAGGATGTCATCATTGTGTACTGTCTGAAATGTATTTTCTATTTATATCTGATCGAATTAACGTAACGTAAAGTCGAATTATATATTTCAAGTCAATAACCAATTCTTTTAGATCTGTTCCTGTTCAATGATTCGATTATGATATCTATTTTAATTCATTATTAACCCCCTCTTTAAACAACAAATTTACGTAAATGATTTTTTTTTATCAAAACCCACATTTTTGATTTAATTTAGGCTTTTACTAACTCTATCCGTTACTTATATGAGGGTAAAAAGCATATTTCCTAAGAAAAAGATTTCCCTACTCATTCATACACAATTTATACATAAATTTGTAGGTACATTAACCATATTATAAATATATAATATACATGACTTAATTTGACGTCATGCTAATTATTATAAGCACAAAGGTGTTTAAAATTTTACATTTATTAATTAAATAAAATGTTTGCAAATAGTGGTAAACAGTCATAAAACCAAAACAATAAAAACAAAATAATACAATACGACATGTTTGAATAATATAAAATTAAAATTGAGAGCCATAAAATATACCTATATGAAAACTTAAAAAATAAATTAAATCAAAATAAACCTGAAAAATTGATAAACTGAAAATATTAAAAAGATAAAAGATGAAGCATTTGTATTATTGAAGCTTTTTCGAATAAAAAGGATTTTTTAATATTTACTTTTACGTTTTTTTAATTTGATAAAAACATATTATCAAGTATTTTTTATAGCTGTGAAATGCTCTGAATATTGAATATGGTGAATTTTTGGGTAAGATGATCAGTCTTACAATTCAGTACCAGTCCAAGGTATCACACATGAAATATTAATATGAAAATCGCATGTAAATAAATATTTCATGTTGACCCCCTACGGGAATCGAACCCGCGATATCTTGCGATACCTTGGACTAGTACTGAAGCGTAAGACTGATCATCTCACCTTCATGTAATAAAATGATCAATATACACTGCACTTGGTGTACAATGCAGTGCCCTATGCGTATAAGGGAAAAAAGTAGTATTTTTAGGTACCTAAAATGCAGCGATGCAACAAAAAATTAAATCTGTACGGCGCTGCTTTTTTTATTAGAGCCTTTAGGTTGAAAACCTCTGATAAAATTATTTTAGAGTTAAATATAGGTATCTTATAAACCTCTAACCAAAAGGAGTCCTAGATACATTGAAGTATATATATTATGCATTTATTAATCAATTTGATGAAAAAAAACACGTGTTTCTAAGAAGTGTGCCGTCATTTTCTATTGCTGTGGTTTGTTTTGATGACGTGTTTAGTGTTCAGTTTAGCGTTTAGTCATCCTGACAGCGACGATATCAGGTATTAGTGGACATCATTGACGGGGTGAAAGTATTAAATCGATTTATCCGCTTGAAGCGAACGTTTCATTTCCCACGGTAATCAATAACGATGACCGAATTTAATGAAAAACATTATGGTAACTCGAACATTCAGATTGTTCGATGATACGTTATTAATGTATGCATAGATTACTTACTACTACTACTACTTTCCCTTGTCCGCACCCAATGGTGCATAGGTCATTGCATTGGTACACCAAGTTCAATGTGTATTGATCATTTTATTACATGATGGTAGGATGATCAGTCTTCAGACGTTAACATGAAAATGACATGTAAATAAATATTTCATATTAACGGGAATCGAACCCGCGACCTCATGCATGATTGCCCAACGCCCAACGTGCTGACCACCGAAATTAATAATAGTTTAAAATTAAAATGTTTAATAAGTCTGAAAGTCTAACCTGAGGGTTTTACATAAATAATTAAAAAATATTAAATTTAAAAAATGAGGCGTTTTATAAATAATACTAACGATTTTATATAAATTTCATTACGATTACTATCTAAAGCCAATTATATCTACACATATAACTACGTAGTTGTAAAAGTTGGTTTTACGTAAGTACAAACGGTAGTTACTAAGCAATAAATTTAATTTTTATTAGGGGCGACGACTGGAAATGGGGTGAGAATAATTATTTTAAACGTCATAAATCAATAATATTGGGGGGAAGGAAGTTTATCTTTGTTTAACTTATTCATAGCTTACTGCAGACGAGGTCGAATTGTTGAAACTAAGTTAAAGATTAAAACGACATTTATGGAAAAAAAATATGGAAAAAATAATTACTTTGTAAAGTAGCACAACATAATGCTTTTATTCTTATACTTTTTTATGATTTACTTTTATTATTTTTTCCTGCAAGATACTGGCGAGGTAACAACCAATGGCATTAAAATAGAAATATAGAATTATACACGTTTGTAAATGCATGTCGTTAAGACATGTGTACCATTCTTAATTTAGTGTGTGAATTTAAAATCATGAGACTGGTTCCCGTACATGAACATTTACAAAAGAAATGGTTGCGAATGAAAATTTAAAAAAAAACTTATTTACCTACTACACATTTTTAAACTATAGTTTTATAGGGTTTTTCGTCCTAAAAATCTGGGAGTTTTCTTTATTATTTATTTATTGCTGTTAGGCCAATAGCAATGACGTACCTACAATATCAATTTATTCACCATATTTGGCTCTTATACTTTTAGGGCCTTAGAGACGCGTGCGATGACGGAGGGAGCCGAAGGTATTCTCTTCGTAAGTTCGGTAAGTTCGTACGTGTTCGCCTTGCCGTGTCGCGTCATTGTCGGCGGTCGTCGGTTCGTGACGTCATTGTTGCCCGCCACATACTATATTAAATTTATGAAAAATGCTAAATGAAAAATAGAAAACTTAAATCTAAATTTATAGTAGTGCAAGATCGTGCGACATTCCTACATAACAGTGACTCACATTGTTGGGGCGTGGGGGGCTTAGGTTCGGGCATACGGAGCACGTTTGGGGCGCGCCATGTAGTAGGCGGGGGCGCGCTGGCGCAGGTCCAGGGGAGCGCGCTCCGCCCCCGCCGCTAGCAGCCGCTCCGCCATGGCGGTGGAGTCAGACGACACTGCGGCGTAATGCAAGGCCGTGCGACCTTCCTAAAAATATAAATAATAGGCGTATAATATATTAATGGTCTATTAATAATATTGATGGCCAGATTTTAACCTTTAAATCTGTCCTCTTCATTAGTCCTTTCAATCGAGGGGATTCTTCTTTTGGACGGGATATCAACTTATATAAAATCCAGTTCCAATGAAATAATACCGAAATAAAATAACATTCTCCCGATTTCCCAAAAATTGTTTTTTTTAGTTAGTGCAGTTTAGTGTTCATGTTGTGATACGTTGAGCCGAAGAGGACTGAGAGATAGAGCGCAGTGGAGAAATGTAGAACCATTTCCTTGGTTTAACATTATGAAGAAGAATATAATATGGGTAAATTTCTACTCTAAACCACGACCTAAACTGTCTCTTTTGAGTCGTGCATTAAGAAAAAAGTAATATTTAGGAAAGATCACCTATTTCCGGTCGAAATTTCTAATGAAAACAAATAAGTACATGCACTTTTCAAATGGTACATAGGGCACTGCCTTGGCACATCAAGTGCGGTAAATCGAAAATAAGTTTTATTCAAGTTTAAATTGAAATATTTATGGATTGCATCGCATCGCCAGTAACCTCGGTTTACTTACAGATATTATTTCTTCTTTCTTTAAAAAAAATTGTATTGGTTTTAAATATACCTTTAAGTAAAATGATCGATTGTAACCGTTTAGTCCATTCGTCGAAAGAATCCTAAATTATTTAGACTGTTTCAACCTCTATTGTACGTCAACAGTTTGTAAATTATCAATCACAGCGTTTAAAGGACATGGTGTTCTTTTTCAATAGTGATTTAAAAAAAGATACCAAACTTCAATCAAACTTTGCGCAAAAGAAATTTAAGTAAATGAAACTTGGAGGTTTATATAAAGGTTGAAGCCATATTAGAAATCAATTCTATTTTCAATTTATAACAATTCACACTGTCGTACTTTCAATGATAATTTATTTATTTACAGGAAAACCCACAGTTTTAAATTACATTAGAAAATATAACAAATAAACTGCATAAACCAATTAAAGATTTTCGCAAATAAAAACATAGATAAAAAATTTCTTAACATAAAATTACTAGAAATAAATTATACTTGATGGTTTCCTGTACGAGTATTACTCGTATAATACTAATATAAGTAATCAAGTATAATACTATAGTAAGTATGTATATACTCGTCGAGTATCTATGAAACTTTAAACAATTTTCCACTAAGTTTTCTTTTTCCCTATTTCAGTAGCCCAGATATTTTCTTTGAAAAGTAAATTGAGGTCGATCGCTACGTTTTTCAATGAGGTCTACATTGTTTTTGTTATCCTGTTATCTTATTCTTCTTCTTAAAGTAGACTTAAGGGTCTGTATTATTCTCATTCGATGCTGCCTCTTGGGATGTCGACTCCCAACTGTCCCTTCACGTTTTTGCAGGCCGTCTAGGAAGTCCGCGGCCAGGTGGGCAGAGATGCATCACGGATTTGGCTATTCTACTATCGTCCATTCTCTCGACGTGTGCATCCCTTCTTCTTCTTCTTCTTTCTCTTCTCCACCTGACAACTTGCTTGAATTTAGGGGTTTCTAATCTTGTCCCATCCTATTATCGAAATTATAAATCCTCCCTACCGTATATGTAACATTAGTACCAACCTACATAGTCTCATTCGCAATAATCAGCTTTACAGTCAGTGGGACTTCACCCCGGTAGTTGGTAGGTACTCACACTGTCCCTCATGTGCACAGTCTGAGGGTAGTTCTGCAGAAGGTAGCTGACGATGTCCACATAGTCGTAGTACACGGCCTTATGCAGGAGTCCTACTCCCGCCCGGTCCCTGCACAATACGAGTTTCTTACGCATAGAGTCCCCTTCGAGAGTTTCCTAAAACAAAAATAAACATGTCAATAGGGTTGTTCCCGATAGCATGAATATCCTTGAAAACGCTATAAATAATTAAAGTATATTTTTTACTATTCCAACGATATAAAACACAATGATCAAAAATGTTGTTTTCATTTATAAATTTATGTTTTAAAAACACGAAATTACGAGTGACTTTTAACGCCCGTTATTGGCTAATGACGTCATACCCGTCCACCGTGAAATTCATTCCGTAGTGAGCGCCTATATTGCTGTGACGTCACACCGCATGCGCGCCAAATGGAGGATTTTGCGAGCGATTTAAAAAAGCGCTATTTCAAACCGCGCTAGAAAATTCATATGACATCGTAAAAATTAAAGAAAAAATTCCCTTGATATTGTTATTTTTCAATTAATTTTTTAAAATTATAAAAATAGAAAATCGGAAAGAACCCAATTGCTAGATTTCATTTTCCATCCACTGTAAGTGATTTAAGTGCCCCTACCTTGAGGTCCTGCAGAGTGCCCTCGGTGACGGCGGCGTGCAGGCGGTCGCACGTGGCGGCCAGGCGCGGCAGGTCGCGCAGGAAGGAGCGGGCGCGGGGCCCCGGGGCCGCTAGCCCCAGCAGGCGGTGGGCGTGCCCCCCGAGGGCGGCGTCCCGCAACCGCTCCACCTCCCCGCCGCGCGCCCATCGTCGGACGTCCACCACTGAAACATTGGAAAGAATTTGTCAAATTTGTCCATAACAATCAAACTTGTCTACTTTGCATGGAGAAATTTGCGTTAATTGCACTTCGGGGGATGGTGTTAGAATATTAAAATATAGGTACTTGGAAAATATAATATAATGACAATTATTATCCCGATTTTTTTATTAATAATTATTGGGAAATTGTCATTATTTGTTCCTGAAGTCAAAACCGTGAAAGTCAAGTCCGTGAAAACAGATATTCGAAACTTGTATTTCAATGGTATTAAAGTATGATTTTCTAAGGAAAATCGTAATATTGTTAAAATTTCTATACCGAAGACTGGGGATTTTTTGTGTCGATTATTGTAAGGTTTTCCTAGACAAAGATCTTAATTTTCAGCACAATATCATTTTTATTTAGCTTAAAATGTAAAAAACATAACTTTAAGCGTTTCTCAAGATCCAACTCACTTATAACCACGAAATCGCGTCAAGTGCTGGACAAAATAGCAATACTATAATTTAAAAAACAATTTAGTGAAGTGTCTTTAATGCAATCTTAAACCTTATTTTTACTCGACTACACCTATTTTTTAAATTTTATTTTATTCTAGACGATATATTTTGCGTAGCATTTATTTATCAAATTCTATTTTCGTTTTGTGCTTGGTATTCTTTTGCCCTATTGTAGCGCTGTTTCCTGTTATTAGTATTTGCGTTTCTTGTATTCTAGGCTGAATAAAAGTGAACAATTACGACCCACCTTTAAAATGAAAATCCACATAAACCACGTTTAGGTTATTTTGAGCTTCTGAAAAAAATTTCGCCACAGCTAAAAATATTGTTATTACACATTTGCAACTAACCTTCTGTGAAAAATTCAAAATCCACGTGTTAATTTAAAGCCTAAAGATACATAATATATTCCGGTGGCTCGGTAGCTAAAACCTTTTTGCTTCTCAAACAAAATATTTAGTTTTGATTCCACATGAATCAAAAACTTTCATGTAATTTCCTTACACCTATAATATTTTTTTCTGATATTACATGTATATAATCAATTTGCATTCTTTTATGGATTTATGAATTTTTTAAGAATTAAATTATGTCTGATCATATTATCTTCATGTAATAAAATGATCAAGATACACAACCATTAGTGTACCAATACAGTGCCCTATACACCGTTGGGTGCGGATAAGGGAAAATAGTAGTAATAGTAAAATATGTCTTGGTACTACAAGTTAAACTATCGGTTTTTTTGCTTGAAAACGTGCTACACACGAAATGTTAAAAAACAGAAGGGATGAATGGAAGAATTTTGTTTTTAAGGAAGGGATATTATACTCTTCAGGAATGCTCAGAGCTACGACCTACCATCAGGTCTTTTGCTTTACACATAGCGTAAAATTTACTATATTTATAACCTTCTTATCGCTATGATATATGTTTTTTACTTCTGTAATATACGTACTAAATTTTGTCTGTAAATACAAATAAATACCGGTGAGTTTTCCGAGAACGTTTAATTGCGCGCACCGCTGCCATCTGTTGAAATTATGGAACAAACTAAACAGAAGGGTTGAATTGTTATGAATATTTTGCAAACTTGATTACAAGTTACGGCCATAGAAACCTTGAAAAGAAAGTTCGACCTTAGTTTCATTACATTGTATCTGTATATTCCATATTTTCAGCGCTCTAACTCACTCGTATGGTCGTGAAATACTTGTGATAGTGTAACACAGACAGCCAATGAAATTTATAACACTATTGCATGCGTTTTACCATAAATCCACACGCAAATGCATATTTCCACAAACACTGCTTGCATACAATATATTTATCAATAATTATTTTTTTAATAACTTATTTGAAAGTTTATGAATTTTATCATAATTTATTTGTTGTAGTTAGGACATACTATTATAAATTAATATAATGAATTATAATACAGAAAATTTCTTATTCAATATTATATTTTATCATTACTAAAATCTTAAAAATAAACAAAATTTTCCGCTATTTGCATATGTGTTATCTTTTATTTTTGTGAGCTTAATTTTCAAAAATAAACCTTGCACGAGGAAAATACGACAATGAATCAAAATGTTTTCCTATAATTATGTGGTTAATGAACTTAATGTTTTCACCAGAATTCGAACGATATCGATCACATGCTATCGGAATATTAGAAACCAAATAATCTCACGGCATACATCATAGGATTAAAAAAGGATAAACGTACCTAATACATCAACATCCTATTACGTATTATCCTAAAATAATAGTGAAATAATGTCACGCCATTCGTTCTAGTGTATTTTGTACGGGTAAATTTCATATCTCTAAAAAATCGGTCAAAGGCTTTTTTTAATTTTAAAAACAAAGCTTTCGATGACATGTTTTGACTTCGAAAGTTAATTTTCAGTCATTGACTTGTTATTGAAAACAGTTGCGGAGTATCGTTTCTGGTTTAAATACAAATGGAATAAAATTGCTACCTTGCATGACTAATATTTCAATACGCTATCAGATCCTGATAAACGTCAGCAGGAATTGAAAATGTTTCTCACATTATAGCGCGAGCAATAATTATGCATACTATCTGGTCAAATAAGGATGGTCATTATTGAAACTATAAACCAATAAGAGGTAGGTATAGAAGGATAAATTAAGATTTAAGGTTTACGGAACTAAGGTTTACAAATTAAGATTATCATATTAATGTCGATGGTCTGTCAGGACGGCCCGGCCGGCGCGGCGCGGCTTCCGCAGAAGGCGCTAGGAGTAAAGAGAGGCAGCTCGGGTTATGGCTCTCCTGAGGTATCCGGAATACACGCCAAAAAAAATACAGGCGAAAATATCGGTAGACAACAGGGTCTCTTGGAGGGAATTAGTGATATCCACATGCTCCACATAGGGTAAAAAGAACAACAAAACAATATTTTGTTATTATTAGTATTATAGGCAGGCAGCTTTTGCTGGTGAGCCTATATCTTTTGCACTGCTTCTTGTCTGCCTTCTGCATCTAAACGGTTCTTGAACTGGTTGACCGTAGTGGAGTGGACAACTAGGCCTGGCAACTTGTTCCAGTCTGAAACCACCCTACTGGGAAGGAAGTTTTTCTTAGGGTTGAGGTGGAACTGAGGTGGAATTTCTAATGTATTTTTGTTAAAAATTTCAAAAATACATCCATATTATATTATATTTTTGCAGTAGCATTCTTGAAGATATTAATTATCCATGAATAATCAAATTTATTATTCGATGGCTTTCTAGTTCATGTGAAAAATTGACGAATGTGCGATGATAAAAAAAAAAGTTTATTGACAAACTGTCAAAACACATTATCTTTTTTATGGATAACTTGCCAATTACAATAAATTTTATGCCATATGAAAGCGTAGGTAATATGAGTGCTCTATCTTTAGATAATATTTAGTATTGCAAATAGTTTTTATAAATTACTATCCATATCCATATTAAGTACCTACTATCCCATAAAATAAGAAGATCTGATCAAACAGAAGAGATATGTTTGATCAGATCCTGCTTTATAAAATTGTCAATAATAAATTCGATTCCCCGAACTCACTAATCTACTTGCTTACCGTGTCCCCTCCAGGCCAACTAGACTCTCTGATATTTTCTATATACGTAAATTTAAAACCAATCATCGGAAACATTCTACGATCCCTCGTATATGTGAAACATTTAACAAAAAATTTAATAGTCTTGATATATTTAACACTCCATACAATATGTACAGAAGAGAATTAATAGGCTTGATTCATGCTATTCATTCATAATTCATTTAATCATTCAATCAAATGCAATTTTCCACTCCCACTTTCCTTCAATCATCCTATACCACTCCTTATCAATTTCCTTCTTTTCCTTTTCACTATCTCCTTGTTTTGTTCATATGTATCTTATATTAATATATAGTATATTTATTATTTATATATAGTTTAAATTTCAAGCCGTCGTCGCTTTATTACAGTATTATTTAGTGAATACATATAATTGGATGGCAGGCCCTACTATGTAAACATTTTATATATTTTCTTAAATATTCATTTAACCTGTACATCTGTTTGTATTCGAAAATAAATAAAATAAAATAAAATAAAAAAATAAAAAAAAAAATAAAACAAACCTTATCCGACAAATAAAATTATAACAATTGCTAAATGTATGAAATAATAATAAAGTGAATTTCCAGTAAAACTACATAAAACTACAGGGGCATATTAATATTATAATATGGATATTAGAATACCATACATATACAACGGCTAAAAATCTGCCTACCCTATTATATTTACATTAATTAAACATCTGAATCCTTAAATCTCAATAGTTGGAATGAAAATATGTGTAGGACTTTCTATTCGCTTCATCAGAAGTTTATCTTCATTATAAGTTCATCAGAAAAAAACTATCAAGTTTAAAAATTTGTTTATATTTTACATTAAGAGTAGGTTCCAGAATGCTTAAAAAAAGAAATTTACTTTACAGGCCGCTGTTGACTTAGTCAATAAAAGACGTGTTATTGAATACATTATCGAGTCTTCTTTGTATACATAGGTAAGGCCTAGTTTAGATGCGTAATGCTCAGGCGCGCAAATCTTGCCTCGCTTAACGCTGCAAATTTAACGCTGGCGCCGAAGCTTTTACGATTTTCACGATATTTCCAAATTTAAAATGTATGTTGTAGGTAGTAAACCGGTTCCTTCATTTTTTTAATGATCTTAAGTGTACTATGCACAGTGTAAACGCAAAAATATTCAATTCAATTTTGTTAAGATTTTCATGTTAGTTAGATTCGTTCCTGGATGGCCTTTAAAACAAGAAACATTTTTATTTTTAAAAAAAAACAAGATTCGTAATTCCTACGTGGTACAAGGCTTCTATCAACTTAAGCTAGCTTTATACGGGATCGTAAACTGTACAGTTTCCTATGCAGTATGAAAACTGTCCCGTATACAACGAAAACTGTATGGTCGACGCGACGTTTAACTGACATGACAGTTAATGTTTTTTTATGTAAAGATATTGGTATATTGCATGTTTTTAAAAACGTAAAAAACAAATAACATATTTACATTATTATCTATATGTACAATTTTCTGTGAGCAAACATACGATAATAACTTACAATCGCGCTTAAAAAATAAGCGTGTTCTTTGACAGACTGCACAGTTTTCTGAACAAGGAACTGTACAGTTTTCTGAATAAGAAACTGTGCAGTTTTCTGAATAAGAAACTGTGCAGTTTTCTGTCCCGTACAAAGCCCGCATTAGTCAACGATGGCGATCAACTAACTCCTGTACTCTTTCCATAGCACTGATATTGTTCGGATAGGCGTTTCTTAAATTGACCCCCCCCCCCTACCAAATGCATGTCTTTTTTTTATAAGTACGGTATTTAGCTAAGATAATTTCTGAATTTTGTAGGTGATTAAAGACGTCACGAAGTTTTGCGCCTATGTTACGGATTTACCTTAAAAAATTACGTTGAATGCGTTTTAACAAAAATTAGTACAGAGAGTATCATTCGATTTAATTAATAGATCATTCACTTTTATTATGTGATTTGATCATTATTTTAGTCTTGCCTTCGTAAGAGGTTACGTCTCTTTTTTTGCATTTTTTTTGGAGCGAACAAGATGTATAATAATTTATTTAAATTTTACAAAGCATTTAGAAGAAAATAGTTTTAAAAGAAAATTCTTGAATTTTTGCCGTGTAGGTAGGTGCATGTAAACACTTTTAATTATATTCTAGGTACCACTGGGGTACCATTGGAGCCATTGCACGACGACTTTTGCGAGTGGAGATTGGTTAGTACACCTGCGTATTACACTGTAAACAGGCCTATTACTTTAGCTATATCTTTGATGTGTGGATTAACTGCCGCTTCTAGCAGTCACCTTGGCGTCACGCGATCAAGCCGCCCGCCCGCGCCGCCCCCGCCCCCGTCTATCAAGCCACATGGCTAATTCCTACTTCCGGCCACTGAAAGCCGTTTCCTGTCTTCCTTCCGGTACACGCCAGTCTGAAATATACATGTTGCAACTCGTTACCCTAGAATGAAAAGGGTTCAGTTTTTTAGGAACCTATGACAAAAATGTAAAGAAAAATTTTATCGCAGAAAAATTATTTCAGAGTTTTTTTTTAAATGTAAAAATGTTGCGGTCAAGAAAACAGTATTTTTTAAAACTTAATTGAACTTTTTAAGCAATGTTTTATTATTTTCATGTATGTATATGTTTTTTATTTAGTGGTAGATTCGAAATCTCCGCATTAGAATCTCCAGGTTCGATTCCCACTTCAGCACAACTTGTTTCCTGCTTTCTGGCACAGTTATTTCCGACTAATTGAAAGCAGCCCCAAAATTTAAATATTTGAGTATATCATAAGAACTCCAATGTTTCATTTAAATTTACAAAATATATATATGTATAAGATTGTATTCCCATAAATTATAAGACTCATTCTGGAACATAGTGTAATAGCCAAGACGCTGGATTCACAATACGGAGGTTCCGGATTCGATTCCCGGTGAAAACACATAGCATAACATAACATTGCCTCCAAGCCTAGCGATCGGCCGCCAGTTGTCCAGGACGCGGAGAGAATTGATGCCTTGTAAAACAGGGAAGCATGGTTAAGGCTCTCGGTAGGCATACGTAGTATATGGCCTAGCCAGCCGAAATGCTTTCGTCGGATGACAGTAGATATCAAAGGTTGCTGCGTCCCTCGCTTCACCTCATACTTTTCATAAAAAATCCCTAATACAAAAAAAAATAAAATCCCTGCAAAACTATCGAAACAGGTTATATAGATTTGCAATATGTATATATTTGTAATAAGTATTTGAATACTACCTTTTCTACTTGCGTCCATATAATATATGGATTTTTCAGTTACTGTTACCAATTTACTGACCATTTTGTGTGCTTTAGCTAATTTATGCAGTTTTTTGGATTGGTTCTGTAATATTCTATATGATTGTGTTTATTTTGTGATCTAAGTGATGTCAGTGCGTATTAGAATAAAATGAGAAACCTAATTTTTTATTTGTCGAGCTAAATGAGTTTATTGTTAAAACTTATAAAGGGAGCATTGTTGCTCTGAACATTTTCAAGTTTTTGGTAAACTTTTTTTTTTTCCTAAAATAATTCATATTTTTGTAAGATTAAATTACAATAAAAATAAATGATCTATTTTATTTCTATTTGGTTAAATAAATAAATATAAAAAAAAGTTAGAGGAATAAGTAAAAAGGTAAAACCTTGTTATATTGAGGTGCAATAGCAAACGATTAATGATTTTTATGTCTTAGACAATGCTAATATAAAAGATGTACAATGCAATTAATCAGAGGTAGGTACCTACTCCATAATTTTATCCATTAACTAAATAACTAACCGGCATCACGCCATTTCCGAAGGGTTAGGGGAGAGAAACTTAACGCCATGGTGCGCCACTCTGTCGTAGCACAATGGGGCATTCATACATATCTTTTTCGAATAATTCTAATAATTCACTTTTTTTTCCTTATCCGCAACAATGATGCATAGGGCATAGCACGGAGTGCAGAAACCCAAGTTATTTAAGTCGAGCTATCAAATGGAGGTACCTGACTAGTCTAAGTGCTTCAGTGCTAGTAAAGGGGCAATACGTGTCATATGGAAACAAAGGCGGAAGTTTTATCACGGTAAACTTTAAAACGTTTTTTAGTTTTGCTATTCTGCCTTTTTTTATTGGACACTGCATTTAAAGTTTCTCATATAAATTTATCTATTTCAAATTAGATGGATTATTTGGTTAAATCTAACAAATAATATTATAGAAAAATAACTTTCCAACTTTTTGTCCAGAGGAACAATATCCTGTGTATAGTGTGAATCGTTCCTTTGGACAGTACTTTTTCCTCTGTATAGCCTTTGATTAATATGCCTTTTATATACACCGTTAGAGACCGCGAAACTCCAGAGGGTGTATTCATGCTGAGAAAAAATCTTAGTAAGTTTTTCAAAAAACTCAATTCTAATTTTTAAAAAAATGATTAAAATATGAATAAAAATTCACGCGTGTGTAATACCGTCCATTTTTGAACTGGCTAACACCACGTGACCCACGCCAATTTCAGATATGAAATTCGAATTTTGAATGTCCGCACAAGGCACATTCGTTCGGACCCCTACTCCTCCCCGCCCACGCCTTACCCGCACTCACCGCTAGCATTTCAAACAGAAGCCAGTATTACATAGTAGCTTTTTATATTAATACTTTTTTAAAATTAATTATTAAAAATGCCCTGAACAATCACCCTCCGGAGTTTCGCGGTTTCATCGTGGGACACGGTGTATATAATATTTTTTTTATGTATATAGTTTACATATTTTTTTTAAATCTATGCAATACCCCACTGGGCATGTCCCGTGCTAAGGTATTCATTTAAAGTACTTTTTTTAAATAATTATATTAAATACCCATGTGCGAGTATGTAAAAACACATTTGAATATTTTCATGTTCACCCCTACGGGAACAAAACCCGCGACCTCGAGGCGGACATTTTGAATATAGTTTCCAATAATTCAACCAAGTCTACAGTAAGCCATGAATAAGTAAAACGAAGATAAACTTCCTTCCCCACCAATATTATTGATATAATGAATTTTTATTGAACCTGCGATTTATTTGCATTACTTGTACTAGTATGTGTGTAATCATGAGTAAGTATTACAATACTATTACTACTTTCCCTTATCCGCACCCAATGGTGCATAGGGCACTGCATTGGTACACCAGTGCAGTGTATCTTGATCATTTTATTACATGAAGGTAAGATGATCAGTCATACGCTCCAGTACCAGTCCAAGGTATCACAAATGATTCGTTAATATGAAAATCACATTGTAAAATATATTTCTTGTTGACCCCCTACGGGAATCGAACGCGCGACCTCATGCAGGGTAACAAAATGCGCTACCACCATGCTACAAGGCGGACATGCTACGAGGCGGACATGCTACGACATGCTACAAGGCGGACATGCTACAAGGCGGACATATGCTACAAGGCGGACATGCTACAAGGCGGACATGCTACAAGGCGGACATGCTACGAGGCGGACATGCTACAAGGCGGACATGCTACGAGGCGGACATTATATGTATTACAATACCATCACAAAAATCGTCGTTACGAACTTTCCCGTACAAAATGTAAATGCCTCGTAGAGAAGACTTCGCAAAATTATGAAATATGGTTTTATTCGTAAGTAGGTTGAATTATCCTCAATCACCTCAAAGTAACACCAGGTGACTTCTCAAATTCCGGATACGCGAAATCTTACCTTTAACTTCATTCATTACCTACTTTTGCTTTCGCCTCTAAACAAATTCTGTCGCAAAGTTCCGAATGAAGCTAGCGATATCGCATACTGGAATTTGAAATACGTGGACGTGCTAGGGCACCATACATTTATAATATACATAAAAGAAAACTCACATCTTGGAGGACTGTAGTGGACATACGGAGCATCTAGCGTCACCTTCTCTCTCCTGCCCGCCATCATCGCGTCGTCTCACTCTCCCCAAAACTTTCGGTGATCATGTTGTCTTTATTCTTTATCACAGTAAAACTTCTTTCATGGATGTGTTTCGTCTTTATTTCCTCACTGTACTGCTATTAAATTGTTAATTATGTATACCACTGGGAACTGGGACGATACGTCTATTTCTGCTTTTAAATAAATCATATTGTGTTGTACTTAAATCGAAGGTAAGTATAATATACTATCATTGCTTTTATGTTTTTTTACCGATGTGAGAATAAATCACTATTTAAACTTATATGTTTATTTCCTGTTTTTTTTGTAATTATATTTTTTTTGAACGTAAGCCTTTGGAAATAAGAGACACGTTTATTAAAAAAAACTATTTACAAAGTTTAAAAGAAACCTTGAAGAAGGCAAAGTATTGCCGAAACTATTTGGTGAAAAACTCAAAAAATATAAGTGGTCCAAAAAACAAAATGCTTTTTCCACAAACATAGTGTTTCAATAATTGAAAAAAAAAAGTTTTTTCATTTGTAAACCAGACAGTTTGAAAAATGAACTGACAAGGCAAAAGAGCTGTCAAAAAAAATATTTAATATTATAAATTAATGTAACCAGAAATATGTATTCTTAATAGTAGGTATACTAAAGAGCTCCACAAAATATTAAATAAATGCCGATTCGATCAAAAAAGTTTTGTTGATAATAAAAAAATTATCACGTGAATGATTATTTTTTATAATATATCAGACGAATACAACAATACCTACAATATTATTAATTTGATATCGACCCACGTGAAATAGCGGTTATTTTTAATACCACAGAACCGACTGACTGTAGGCACTTCGCACAATACACAGTGAAAATAACTGAAAATGTTCCAAGTGCGGTGAAGATAAGCTGGACACTGCCTTAAGAGGTGAAAATCGAACGGCACAACACACGTTGGTAGTTAGAAGGTTATTGTGTCGTTTAATTCTTAGCATTTAGCTAGTCCAATACTGTTTTAGCTTTTAAAATATTACAGAAAATACAATTGAGTAAATTAACCCCTAACGTTCAATGGTACAACGTATATACCATATGCCGTAAGAAACGTTTATCTAAATTATTGAAAATAATAACGTTTATTATCGCACTAAAGTATCGAAAAAATTGTTTAAAAGTTCCCCAGAGCCTTGTCCTATAAAGGGTTAAAACTAATTTTTAAGGCATTTACATTGATTCCATTCAAACAAAACATTAAAGATTTTCCTCTCAGGGTTGCATCCTTTCAGGATAACACAAGGATTTAATTGGTCGTATTCTAAATAAAATTGAGAAACAAAAATTTAAAAAAATAAAGTACCTAGATTTATTTTTTTAATTTACCTTACAATGATTACTACTTATATTTTACCTTATTGTACTACTTATATTAATACTTTATACTTACATTAGATTACTAGGTACTTATATTATGTATTTTTAGCGTAACCTCCCTCACCAAGCACAAGAGCTTGTCTTTTTTATTGGTGAGGTATAGCGTTATGATTATTTTGTATAATTATTGTGTTATTAAGCTTTGTAAATTCGATAATATATTAAAAAAATAAATATTTACAAAAAAACAAACAAAAAAAAATTACTAAAGCATTTCTGGTTTTATTAAAATAAATATTTTTACTAACTAACAAATAATAAATTATTGAAAAATACCTAAAAAGATTTCCAAAGATTTATTCGAAATTTCTTACAAGTAACACGATTTTATTAAAATTAGAAGTACTTTGGTTGGATATAGTAGGGGCTTGTTCTTTTACTACTGACTTGATAAAAAGGATCAGTGCCAGTGGTGATTTTTTCTAAAAACATAGGTACATGTATTTCTAAAAAATCTACCAACATATTTATTAAACAAAGATGAGTTTTCAAGAATACCTGCTTTTTTAATGGAAATTCTTTCGTAATGACAGGCAAATTATTTTTAATGTAGCTGTTGAATTTAGATACGAATTCGAACAAAAGGACTGTTGTTTATGAAAGTAAATTTATTTATTGAAATAAAACTTTTACAAGTGGAATCGTCTTTGGAAAACCTATCGGTTAATAACGACTATGACCGTGAGGCGAGAGCGTTATAGGAAACATTATGTGGGGAACTAGAATTTTAATATTATTTTATGTACAGATTGGTGTGGCGTTTTATCTTCTCTGCCTACCCCTTCGGTAAAATAGCGTGATGGTAAGTTAGTGAAATAATATAGAAAAAAAATATAAATACGTTTTTCCAAGAAATGTTTACATTAGAAAAATTTGAGTTGAGTTACTATTGACCCAAAGATACACAGCCCTATTAACGTGCCCTTTCGTACTGTCTATGAATTATATTATGAATTACTTCGACGACATATACTTTTCAAGAGATTTTCCACAATGAAAAGTGTACTCCGAAGAGTTCAAAGACCAACTAAACACCTAATCATAAAGCACTTTTATTTTAAATTGCGAAAAATCTTATCAAAGCCGAAAAAACAGTGTGTTAATTTCGTGACATTTTCTGTTGAAAGATTCGAGATTCGATAGTAATAACTATTATACATTATACACATATATATATATATATATATATATAGGTATATGAGTCAATCTCCAAGGTAATAATTAAATATAGGGGGAAATATTTTTAATAAAGACAGGACTGAAAATAATGTAATAGAACTGTTATCGTTCTATTAATCACCATTTTTTTATTGGCGTGCCTCACTAACGGAAACTCTGTTCCTTTATTTTATTTTTAATCTAACTGTTGATTTCTGAAGGTTTATTATTTTGTCACGTAAATAAATAATTATTATCGGCCGCGAATTGTTTTGATATTATTAAGTTATAAATAAAGCGTTTTTACAGCGATAAAGATAATTAATGCGTCTTCTAGTTAACTAAAATTATCTTAATTAATTAAATTCTTAAAGATTTTAACCGGGCATATATAAAAAAAAACTGTAGTTTTTGAAAGACAAAAAGATGCTAAATATATAAATTACTGTTTTTTTTTAAAACATATTTGAAAACCCCCGCTAGTTCCTGTTCGCGTTTTCAATCAATTTATTTTATTCTGATAGACGGTTCTTGGAATTGTATTACTTAACTAATTAAGCACGTATTATTTCCACGAATAGGTAGGTGAAGATAATAGAACGCCACTCTAACCAGGCATGCGGCTCTTGCTTCCTCCTCATTCATGAATTTTCTTATGCATGCATGTTAATCTACAAACCCATGCAAAATTTAATCAAAGTAATGTTGCATTATTTAAACTATTTATACCAAGCGTTAATAACGATATTGTTATATTTAGGTTTTGATATAAGTATATAAAGTGTATATTTAATACCTTTCTAGTTATACATATACTTATATTATATTTTTGCAAAATCAAGAAAAAGAGAGGTCCACTAGACCATTTCGCCGTTTTTAATACTTCAGCCAACTTTAAAATATCTTAATATTTCACAACACAAAGATCAACTATCTCAACAGAGATTTCAATAATGACTGTTGATAAAGCCCGTCATGGGTTTAACCCAATATTTGTCCGAAAGTAGTTTTCCAAATATTAATTGTTCATCCCAGTATCAGAAAAATACCACACCAGTTTATTATTGTAAGGAAATGACGAAAATTTTTAAATGGTTAACGAAACTATTATTTTGGTATCAAATAGATGCTTATAAATTACACACATTACTTAAAGTTACCTTCACACAGGGTAAAATCTAATTAAAATACTATTTTGATAAATAGGTATTTGTAAAATATAGCTGAGATAATATGTAGGTATAAGTATTCCACCAATCCAATAATCGTAATAAAAGGATACTCAGAAAAACGTATTGAAACACAAAAATGTTGTTTACAGTTAAACAATATCACTGATAGTTGAGAGTATATCACCTACGAGTAATATAGTGCTATATATTTCCGCTTCGCTATGATTGAAAATGTGCATACGTTATTGGAAAACTGAGCTGCGTTTGGGCTGGTGCAATTTCCTATGCACGAAGCCATCAAATTGACACTAATGATCTCAGAATTTCATGTTTTCCGAAATGCAATACAAATGCAGTAGGTACTTAAATATCATTTTAATAGTTGAAATAGCACCAAGATTGCTATAAATAAAGTGTAAATTCAATCCATAATAATTCAAACCTGCCCAACCAAAATTGATATGTACAACATTTTATTTCTGAATAATCTGACGGCCTTCGTAGCGTAATGGCTAAGATGCTGGACTCACGATACGGAGGTTTCGGGTTCGATTCCCGGTGAGAACACAAAAAAATCGAAAGAGATTTTTCTCAAGCCTGGGTGTTTGTGATGTTAAGGTGGATAAAAAAAAAATACTTGGGCACCTTAATTAAATGGGTACCTACCTATAATAAATTTAATAATATCCACTCTAATGAATTAATTGAATTCTCCGTGTACAGTATTTTTTTATTATGTTTAGGTATGTATTTGTCAAAAGTTCCCAGTGAATCTCAAGTGAATAAAAACAGTCGAATTATGAGACTGAAATTATTTAATACAAGTTCTTTTTTTTAATGTGAGGTATGATATTTTTTTTCATTTTTGAACTACCTACTTTAAACAAGGTGGTCGTAAACATAGCTAGAAAATGGAAAACAAGTTGTGGTAGTGTCAGGCTACTCTGACCACGGGATCACCACCCACCCACCACTCTACATTAAATAGGTCTTTTTTTTTTTTTTTGATCAGTTCATGTTAAGTCATAAAATAATAAGTAATGAGCTTTTTTCTCAGACAGGAGAACCTATAACAGAGGGGAATAACATCACAAACGCCCAGATTTAAGAAAAATAAGTTTTTGGTTGTGTTGTGTTCTCACTGGGAATCGAACCCGGAACCGAACCTGGAACGTCCGTATCGTGAGTTCTTAGCCTAGCCATTACGCTATGGATGCCTAGCTTAGAGCTTTCTTCTAAACCTTTGTCTCGTTAGTTTTTTAGGAAGAGTTAAGGTTTTTCCGGTAATAACTTTCTATTCAGATTTTCAGATAAACTGGCTTTTAAATTAAATGTTCCTTATGATCAAGATAACTTTTTAAACTAATTTATTTTGCAGTATTTTATGCTCTCTAATATTAGGTATTTTCAATTTTCCTCTTTTATTCAAATGAGAAATTTCGCGAAAGTTGGCGGAAATGATATGGGAAAAAAATTCATGATTAATCTCAGGAAATGATGGAATCATTTGTGATATTGTTCGCTAAGTCGTTATGCCAAGGCGTGAAAAATAGACGAATTAGGTAAAGAATGAAAGGCCAAAGAAATCTTTGATCTAGGGTTAAGAAACGATTTTTTTAAAAATGTTTAGTTAAGTTAGTACTATAGAAGCTGTAATTAAAAATAATATGATTTACCTTACGAAAAAATAAGAACTAAGCAGTATTTTTTGTAAAACCCAATGATATAATTTGCCATTCAAATTATTACAAATATTTAAAAAAATATTGGTTGACTTATTGTTGAAAAAAATATCAAATGATCAAGAAATTCAGTGCAATTGGTGTACTAATGCAATATGCAGTGCTCAATGCACCACTAGGTGCGGATAAGGTCAAATATATAGTTGCGCCCTTGAGGTATATATATACGAAAACGGCGCTATATAAATTATCCATAATGATGATGGTAGAACACTGAGAGATTTAAAAATAGTTAACGGGTAGGTATAGGTACTTATATAAAAATCATGTTATTTTCTTTCGATAACTACGAAAATTCCCCCTCTTCCGTAAAAGCGCGTTTCTGATATTTTTTATAATAATTTGTGTCATACAACCCGATGGAAACGATAGGTGCATATATTTCTATAATGTACACAGGTATTTATCTCGATTTTCTATTAGTTATTTGTGTATAAATAAAATTTATTACAGTCATTATCACATTCCCAATATTGCGTGTAACATATATTTACTATTATTACACAAGGAAAAGTCTATCAAAGCAATTTCTCAGAAATAAGGTCTCGTTTAGATGAGGCGGTCAACAATTTGCAGTGAGAAAACGCATGAGACAATATTTGCTTGTAAACTTCAAAAAATTAGATCTTTTTAAAAATTGTAAATTGTCGACAGAAGATTGTACCCTTACAATACCCAACTAAATGATTCCTATAAGGACTGGAAAAAAAATTGATTGACGTGGTGCGGCGTTCTATTTAATTTTAAATACCTACATATTCAGTTATTAAATTAATAATAACAATCAAAGCATTTTGTATATTCAACATACCAACATAGCTTAACTTGAAATAAATTTCTAAAAATGTTTGGATGGTAAGCTTCATTTAAGATTTAACTCTTACGAAGAATCATCAGCCTTCCATAAATTATCTTCACTTATGCGTAGGAATATATCTGATTTATGTTTTTAGTATAAAGTTATATACGATATAATTGAGAGCCCCTATCTTCTAGGGCAGATACCTCTTCATTGTCCAATTAGACTCACTAGACAATGTCATATTTTTTATAATTTAGCACCATCAAATAATTATTTAAAAAAACTTTTAAATATCGAAGTTGTGCGAAATTCAATGAATATTGTACCCGCCTTGACATTTTTTACATCGGACTATCCAACTTCAAATTAAATTAATTGAAATTTTTTAGACTGTAAAGGGTAATTCTATTCCCGGTCCTCTCCTTTTCTTTTTTCCTATCCCTTCATATTTCTTATCTTATATTTATTTTTTCTATCTTACTTTGCCATTGTATAAATGTGAAAAACTATAATTGGTTATCATGCTTTTTTTTGTATTCTACTTTTTCATGTATCTAAACTGTTGTTTTTCCTGTAAATAAAATAAAATAAAATACCTACTAATAAAAAAGTACTTTTAGACTCATGTAAACCGTAAGACTATAGAGTCTACAACATGTTGGTGTGAGTCGAAATTACGTAAAGTTATGACGTCTTATTTTAGTTTTGGTATTGTGTATCGCTGGCAAGGAAAGCTCCATTAATTGGGTTTCAAAAATTCTTTTCAAACAGGATCAGATCATAATGGGTAGTTAGAATTTATTGTCAAAACAGAAAAATAGAGACTATTGGTGGTTGCTAACAACAAACACTGTTCGCTGTCCATATTGCATGCATCTCTGTACAAGTACTTAAATGTCACGGAAATTGATTTTCAATAGTCATTTATAGCTAATGACAAAAATTCGTGTACGGAATAAAATGCATTTTAGGGAAATGAGTCAAACTTTCAGACGTTACCTGTAACAATCATAATCAACCTGAAGCCCTTCTTGATATTTAAGTTTTGCGTAATAATTATTTTTAATTAAAAAAAGAGAAAAACCCCTTTCACTTGATGATAAGGTGAAAAATAATAAACCTACTGATGAGTTCCTTCAAAATATTACTAGCAGTTAATTTTGATTAATTTTCAATGATCTCTTTTTATCAAAAGTACAATATTGGTTTACAACCCGGTCGGCAGCTAGGTTAATAATAAAAAAGTAGTTAAAAACAAAGTTTTTTCATTTAAATACTTTATTCGTTCAAATTAATACAAATACATTTATAAAATACATTTTAGTGCCTAAATAACAACCGTCGGGCCCAGTTGTAAAAAAAGCAGTAGATACGTAAATACTTTACATATCTACATAATTTCTTTCCAACAAGTTGACATTATGGTGATTCTTTTTTTCTAAACATAAAATGTAACATGTAGGCTTATCGGCATCTGGCAACCATTGCTAAAAAATTAGGCTTGTTAATTTATTTTAGAACCAGATGCAGACCTGACCTGGGAACAAGCATGAAGTTAAATGCATATTTTGTAGCCTCGGGATAGTTATGGAACCCATACACTTCACATAGGGGAGCAGGCAAAGGCAAAAAAAGAAGTTTGTACATTTAGAAATAAACTGTTTATTCTTAAATTTAGTCCTCTTATTTAATGAATTATAAATCTGGGAACATTAGTATTAACTAGGTGTCATGTACCTGATAAATTTTTTTTATTCAACTAAAATGAAGATGCATGGTAAAAATGAAGAGTTGTACTTATTTTTTCAGTTGCCAGATCCAAGTGTTTATAATTTTGCTTCAGTGCCAGTCAAAGTGTCACACATGAAATGTTGATGTGAAAATCACATTTACACAAATACTTCATGATGACACCAACGGGTAGTCAAACCTGAACCCTATCATGCACAGTAGCTTGAAAAACTTAGAATGATTTAAGATGAATTCAAAGAAAAATTAGGTGACTATTTGGTAATTACATAACAATTTGACATTGGAAAATAATTAAATGCACTTACTTACATATCACAAGTAATCACAGTGTTATCTTACAGTTAAAGTTGCATAAAGTTACACAGGTATTACAAATAATAACCCTTGGCAATAACTTTCATAAAAACATTTACAAATGTTTATTTTTACTATTATTATCGTATGCTAGAAGGCCAATTTCTTCATAAGTATGTACATTTGCTGGTCCACTTCAAAGCCGTGCAGGTTATTGGCGTCTCCTTGGAGGCGCATAAGGAGACCACCAAAGCTGACTTAGGCAGCGAGACGTGATGACGGCTCTGTTGCTGCTTCATCACCTTCTATCCTGAAATTAAAATACCACTATCAGTAATAGATTCATGGTTAATAGCGTTATTGTTGAGATGTAATTCTGAAATGAGGTGACCAATATATTGACATGTAGATGCATAGAATATCATCTACACAACGATAAAATCTTGTATTGGCGATTTCATATGGATTTCTGTCCATATAAGGTCAATATCGACCTAGTACCGACCTGTATCGTAGATTTTTTGGGTGATTTCTGCCCTGAGCCCTCAGGGAAAGTGGAATTAAATTACTTACCGATATATCTTCCCGTACATGACATACTCATAACTGTCCTGCCTTGTTGCTTCTTTATCTTCAGGAATTCATTCTCCTCCATCGGGATATCCATATTCACGTAGAGTTGTTGCCAAACATTGTTATTTCTACCATATTTATAGAATGAAAATTATTTAAAGTGTTTATATCACGGTGATTGATTAAACACTTAGATTATTTCTAAACGAAAAATAAAGGAAGGTTTGTTGTTTGTCCATTTTAAATCTGCTTGCGGCTAACGGCAATAGTAACAAATAACTAACCTAATATTTTTCTCCTAACTCCATTGGGGTAAGAGCCACGAGTTTATATCCAAAATATGATCCATTTTGAAGGAATCAGAATCACAATGAAGTCTACTCGATTTGTCGAATTTCTTGCCTTCTGGGTCCATATCTTTAATGTTGAAAATATCTTCGAAGAGGACACCTGTCATTTTGGATTTTTAATGCTTCTACCTTAGTTTATCAACTTAAATATTAGCTCCGAGACTTTTTTAGGATGTCTAGTTAATTTTCAAGATACTCTATTTCATTTGAGCACTCAATCATATAGTTTTACATTGCGCGCAACGCGGTTCAAAGGCAACTTTTGACGTTTGAGCTTGTGCACAGATTATATACTTAGCTTGTGTTTGACGTTGACACTTTTTGACATCCAGTGTTGCTGTACTTCAAACCGATACATTCGGTATTATTTCCAAAAAATATCGGGAATACATAAGACCTGTTCTGGTGTTTTTTTTGCCCGCTCATAGAAATTACAATTTATTTTAAATGTTTTCTTTCATGCCATACTCCCTATTTCAAAGCATTTTCTAACAATCCTATTTTTTAATAAAAAGGCGTTAAAAAATACCCAGCCCTCTTATAGTATTTTTTAAATACGGGTATCACAATGCTGACAAGTAAGTTAGTGCGCTATCAAAATTTTTAAGCTCACTACACACATCAAGGAATGCTGATTGGAGAGGGTAGATTTTGGAAAAGTCTAGCTAAAGCCAACTTTTAATGTGGACAGAAATAACTGTTACAGTTTCTTAGTGCAGTTTGCAAACAACTGTCCCATATAACGCGGAAAACTGTATGGGAATATTGAATGGTTTCTGCGCGGACGTTCTGCGGCTGCTGACAGTTATTTAAAACGTATTTTATGTAAACGTTTATAAGGTATAGTGTTTATAATTATTAATTTACGTATTGATCTGCTGTTTAAAAATGTAAAAAATCCTAATAACATTAATATACTTTACTACTACTACCTTCTTCGTTATCCTATTTAGTGCATAGGGCACTGCATTGGTACACCAAGTGGAGTTGTCTCTTGATCATTTAACATACGTTCACATATTTAATGGGCTATATATAAAGTGATTTCTCGTAAACAAAATGATATGAATGTAATGACTTACAATTAGCGCTTAAAAACAGATCTGCTAAATACATATTAAGCGTGTCTTTTTGACTGACTTACATTAAACTGTAAACAGTTTTCGTGCTCCGTATAGAAGTGCGTATAAATAT
The DNA here is from genome assembly GCA_022494985.1 of Micrasema minimum. Taxonomy (NCBI): domain Eukaryota; kingdom Metazoa; phylum Arthropoda; class Insecta; order Trichoptera; family Brachycentridae; genus Micrasema; species Micrasema minimum. The sequence goes on along the minus strand of JAGVSP010000221.1, from coordinate 101,185 downwards.
CAGCGCGATGGGAAAGGCGTTGATGGCTATAAAGTAGAATATTGGTGGCCATTGGCCAAGTCAATTCCAGCTTTTACGCCCCCTTTATTATTGTTTATGAAAATTCTAATTTATTTTCTTGTTTCTTGTTTGTGATTACCTTTTTCTCTTTTCTCGCAAAATTAATCGTGGTAATTGTTAAAGCAGACATCTTGACTTTTCCGAATTTCGCCGGCTTTTGACTTAAACGATTTTATTCTTTGATTGGACAGGACTCTACGTCGATTTTTGGTTTGTTTCCTGTTTATATATTTTTAATGCAGATATCTCAAGATTTTAGAACACAGCATTTATTATTGCGGTTCTTTTATTTACGGCTTTTATCATTGATAATACATTCTTGGGTTTCCGCATGCTGAAGCACACCGTTTTATGAATGGAATTAAAATTCTATTTATCTAAAAGATTTTTTAAATAGTACAGAATAAATCAGTACTTATGTAGTAGGATTATAAAGTGTAGGTTTTTATTACTTTTGAATTGCTACAATATTCAATTACATTGACAGATTAATGATAGATAATTTTTTTACAATATGTACTCATTCTCTTTTCAAGTAGCTGTTGCTTTAGTGTGCTAATAAACATGTTACTCTATCAAAATCCATATCATCGGAAAGTTATGTAGGTACAGTTAGATAGAGTATGTTTTGTCTTGTAAAAAACACAAATGCTCTTCATGTAAGGCGAGTGAATGACATAAAAGCTGCAAAAAGGATTTATGATACGAACGGTTTTGGATGTATAGATGGCGAAAATAGCAACAGCAAGTAGTTGCTGCCAAAGTAGATGTGGTGCTAGCAGGGGTTTTCAATTCAATAATTGATTTACAATGACAGCTTTTTACTAATGTATTTTGATATTTATAAAATGCACTAATCATTTTGAAATATTTTACTGTATAATTTTCACAATACTAGAATATGAAGTGGTAATTTGACAATTGATCAATGAGGGGCCATAGCGACATTGATAGGACAGTCAGACACATGTGGAGTAGGGCAGCGAGAGTTCAAATCCGGATCCGGAACGCAGAATACACGGCGGTTATCAAGAGTTGTGTACAGAGGGCAGTTTTCACTCTCACTTCTTTTAGCTCAAAAAGCTTCATTAGCGCTTCTTAAATGCTAAGATTGGGTATACTAGCCATCGACCATATAATACCTCATTCGTCTATGGGTGCTAGATACCAACTTAAGAATATGTATGATAGCGAAAGTCTGTGTGAATAGATGAAGTTTTGAAAATTACACTTTATTTTAATAAGATTTAAACTAATTAAATTAAGAAGGCCGACACTCTAGCACATGCTCAAGGGGCAGTGGAGTGACAACATCCAAATAATGTAAATTGTTATATTATTGTATAAAATTTATATTTAAGGATAACCATAATAAATTGTTTAATATAACTTAATAAATCATGTTTTAAAAATTTTATTTGTTAATATATTTTTTTTACGCATAAATTCTGTAAAGTTTATTTTTGTTTTGTTTCAGATTTGTTTTCTAGAGTTTGAACTGATCCAGTTACATTATTCAATAAGGTAACTATATTTTTTTTACATTATTCGTATTGCTTGCAATACACTTGGCGGGCACCACGCCATTGCTGGCGGTGGCGGAAGATTTAAGAAAAGTACTTCCGATAAATATCAGTGCGATAGAAAGAAATAGCTAGAGGAGTTGGAAGCCAGTGATGGTGAGTGGCGCCGGAGTGTATTGTAAGCATTTCCTTGTTCCGTTCCCATCTTTTTCCCTGTTCCACAATGTATTTTTTTCTCTTTTTTGGACAACAACATAGGTAGGTATTATGTTCATGACAATCTTTCTTGTTATGGTATTGTAAAATTATGTACATTTTTGTGAATGAACAAAATTGTCATATTTTTATACTTCAGTTCAATTTGCACACTCTTGGCACCAATTTTGGTCTTGTCTAGTGCAAACTGTAGGTCAATAAATGCTTTATATGGTATATCTTCCCTCCTCAGATGACAAGTCACCCTGTGGTGAGCTCGGGGGACTCCACTCAGGGCCAGCGCCCGCCCGGGGTGGGGCGTCACTCCGTGGGCTAACGCGGGGGGCGCGGGCCCAACAACCGTCAGCGACACATCTCCCACGAATCCATGCCCCCACTCAACGAGGCTGCTAAACTCGTATGTTGTTATTTATTCATTTTTTACTCAAGAAATACCTAGGATTGAAAATAATTAATTGAATTGTTTCAATGAAATTGAGAAATGAACCTGAAACTCGTGTGTAAGAATCTGATATTTCTTTATTCATGGGAGAACCTATCAACATTAGTGATAATACATCATACATTAATTAAAAGAATTCCATATATTTATAAAGCGGTGTTTTGTTCACAGGAAATGGCGCACATGCCGGCCAAGACACCCGTGTCTGTATTGCAGGAACTTCTCGCGCGGCGAGGGACGATACCCAAGTACGAGTTGGTACAGATAGAGGGGCTCATTCACGAACCTATTTTCCGTTATAGAGTGACTGTATCGGATATGGTTGGTAAGTACAAAATAACTCAAGTTAGGGATGTTTTTCATCTGTGTTTTTATTTTGTATTTATTTTAAGTGCTTTCACACAAACATCATTGTATAGATTACGCAGAGAACATCATAGTCTAAGCTTAAATCGAGAGGCGCACAGTTTACACCCGCGCTGTGCAAGCGGGTTCCTGCAAGGCATCGGACCCTCCTTTCTTGAGAGTAAAAGATAAATGTAAATTAACACATTGTTTGCGGGAGACGCTTAAAAGCGTATTATTAGTAGAGGGTAGTACTAGGGATACCTAGAGAGTAGGTATTTATCTAAAATGAAATATATACCTACTCGGATTCATCCAGATTTGTGTACTAGTACTTGAACCCAAATGTTCCCTAAAACAAATGTTTATTTTGTTTAACAGCCATTGGAACAGGACGCTCTAAGAAGCAAGCTAAGCACAAGGCAGCCAAAGGGCTCCTGGACAAGCTGAGTGGAGAAACTCCAGCTGATAGTACTACTAATGGATCACCACCAGAAACTGTGTAAGTTTTTAAATGATTATTCTTATTCAAAGTAGAATAAATGTTGGAAGTTGGTCATTATATCGGTCAATTTTATTGCAGACTACGCTACAGGTGCTCTAAGATCAGTCCTGTGACTTAAGGGGAAAAGCTTTTATTTATTGAATATTTATTGCATAAAACTTATTTTAATAAACAAATTAACTGGATGCTTCGTAGGAAAATTCCATGCTTATGAAATATTAAATTACTATGCTCTTGAATTTTCAAAATTGGATTATTTTAAAACAACTGCCCAAATGTCATACGGGGTATGGTTTATCGTAACCATTCCATTATAATTAAACATGTAAAACTACAAGATTAAAGTTATCCAATATAGCATGTAAAACTACAAGATTAAAATTCTAAAATTATTTTAAAATCTCATTTATATATTTTTACCTCACATAATACCCACTACTACTACTACCACCACTTTCCCTTATCCGCACCCAATGGTGCATAGGGCACTGCATTGGTACATCAAGTGCGGTGTCTCTTAATCATTTTATTTCATGAAGGTAGGATGATCAGTCTTACGCTTCGAATATGGGCAAGAAAATAAAAGGATTTCAGTTTTATAAATGTTGGTTGTCCAACATTTTGAAGTGATGATGAATGTTTTTGTCAATACGAACATCAATATGTTGTTTTTTGTAAGTAAGTGTTGTTAATTGAACAGAGATGGATCAACTGAGTCACCCTTCGAAGTGAACCCTGTGGGATGTCTTCAGGAGATGTGCATGCGACGTTTCCTGCCACCTCCGCAGTATGTTACTGAACATGAGGAAGGTATGTGTCTATACACAATATTCACTCGTTTAATCAACTTGTCAACTATTTATTGCCGCTGATGGTCTGCCATGCTCATTAGCAGCAGATCATTTGTCTTAGAGGTCATTATTTAATTTATACTATTATTTTTTTTATTTTTTTAATTGAATTTGTTTAGTAATTCATTACCATACCCTTACAGAACAGACCAAATTTTATCCATTGATATGCTGTGTTTACTGAATATATTGTGATTCTGTAGTAAAATTTTAAAATAACTCCAACCTTTGAGAACTTAAAAGCTGAAAGATTCCCGATGATAACATCTTCCGATGATTTAATTTGGCATAAACCTTGTGTACTGAATGTGTGGCTAAAGGTGATTGAAGCCTTTGGTTGGACCTTATCTACTATACCTGAATAATAAATATGTCACAAAATATAAATTCGAAATTAATGAATTAATTTTTTAAATTTATTTTCTTTTTAATATCTCGCACCAAGATTTTTAGTCCATTCTTCTTTGACTATCACATATCTTAGGCAACTCTAGGCAAGTGACCCCCTCTTCCTTATTAGTCTATGGGAGGTTTTGTACGATTACCGAATATGCGTGTATTTATTTTGCAGGCGGACTTCCTCACGAGCGGCAGTTCACGGTGGCGTGTATGCTGCTAAACCTGCGTGAAGTGGGGCGCGGGAAGAGCAAGAAGGTGGCCAAGCGCCTCGCCGCTCACCGCATGCTGCTGCTACTGCAGCTCGACACTCCGCTGCCACAGCAGGAGCCCGGGGAAGTCAGTAGACTCTCCACTTACCCAAAGCTGATGCATGACAGCTTGTTCACTAACCCTTATATTCAACTTTATCACTTTTAATTCTGATGGATTCAGTTTTTTACTAAATTATATTATTTTTTATTCTGAACTAAAGCAACAACAGGTTGTTCACTAACTGTTATATTAGGTGTATAATTATTTCATAACCATTTTGTACTAATTTTGCATAACAAATCATACTAAAACTATTTTTTTTAATGTAAGCTGCTTGTTTTAATGAACGCTTTTTTTAAGAAGAATACCAATGTTAGAAAAAAATTCTTTTGCCCCATACTCATAACATGGGACCAAGGTAGCGCTTAATAAACGTGGTTGCTAAATGGGTTTTATTTTTTTTCTGGAAAAGAAAGACTTAAAAAAAACTGGCACTTTAATTCCCTATAATTTTATGCGCTTTTTAATTACTAATTGTTTTTATTCTAGTAATATACTGAAAAATGAGAAAAGGGGGCTTCCTGCTATTTTAATTTTTTGAGAAATCATTCTCTTTTTCAAAAATGAATTATGATGTTTCTCTAGAAAATAGTTTGTGATAATTTTTTCAAAGCTTTGTGACCTAATAAATACAGAATGTCATTTTGAAGACACGTGCAAGTGCAGCCTTAATTTTACTGTTTGAATATTCTATTATTGTTATTTTTTATGTTATTAGCAGTTACTACAAGTAGGTGTAATAAAAATTTTATTTTTGAAAAATATTTGATTACTTGACATTTTTATTGGTTTTTGTAAAATAAATTTTGAAATTTCAAAACTTATTATGACACTGTTATGCATCTTGCAAATGATTAAGATTAATACTCCCGTATAGGTGTGCAGAAACATACTTAAGAAAGTAAATTTTATTTGCCTGTAAAGTGGCAATCATTCTGGCGGGAGGGTAATTCTATTGGGTAATTCAGGATACTCATCCCACATCACCTAAAGGTATATCTAACAATATCAGTGAGTCTTAGGAGTTTATTAAGTTGCTTTTAAGTACTGCGATAGTTTTTTGAACCTCAAAAAGTGGGTGAATATTCACAATATAATACAGAATATTGACAAAATAAAGGCATTTAGATGAAAAACTGCAGTCAAAAGTTTTAGGTTTCTGTCGAAAAAAACCAAATGCTTAAAACACATTAAAAAAAATATTAGTGGTGTTCAAGTAAACGAGAATTTAGAACTTTGTCATGTATGGTTATCAGATGATGGGCGGAATGGGGAATGTTGTAATACATCAAGTGGCCCAGTCAAGTAACCCTGCCAATGACAGGTCATAAGCCCTGTAAACGCCTAGATAATCCACATTCCTTTCCAGAGTTTCTCTCTCTGTTGGGATATCAATAATATTTTAAGAATAATATAGTTCAGGCTTATATTTATTAACCACCACAACAGGCCAGGAAGTCCAATTACGGCAATTACACATTGGAAAAATATCACAAAAAACCTATTTAGATTTTAGTAGCCTCTAAATCTTGGTCAAGAATATCTCATTTTTTGGCAAAATAGCGTATTGATTAAACCAACACTAAGGTGACATGATTACGACATTTATTATAGATTAGGAAAAGTATGTTTTCTTCATGTAATGTTAAGCATTTATTCTTAATTAAAAATTTCATGTAGCTAAGGGGCCGTTTTATAAACAATCAATCAAACGTCCGTTAATGCTACGAATCTACATATAGCTGTTCATTGCATTAATATATCAATTTGTGTTTTATAAACATCTTTAAAACAAACCGTTATCCATAAGCCACAACTACGACAGGCCTACATTAAATTTCTATGTTTTATTTGTAATTTGTCCATGATATTTGCAAATCTGATAAGTCAAATAGTGATAAATATACGTCAATATGAAAATTTATCCAACAAAAAAACTGTAATATGGAGTTTTGACTACCGTTTATTTAAATTTCATCGTTGTTTAAAATTAAAAGTAAGACATAATATCATCATTTACATCAGTATTTCACCATTTAAAATAAATTCTCATTGGAATCCATCCAATATGGCCGCTGAATACTTGACATTTCAAACCTCTCAAATAGTGCCGGTAGCTGGTAACGGATAAATTACTTTATCAGCATTTTATAAAACAAAAAATCGGGCTTTACGCAAAATATAACTCAAAATGGAAATATAGATTGACTAACGGATGTTTATAAAACTGGCCCTAAAAAGTATTAGAGAGATAACCCCTTTTGAATATTGAATACCGAAATAAATAGAAAGAAGACCGTCCTACTTTTTAACCCGAATGGGTAGTCAACCTGTTAGTTAGAGGATCGCTCAAGTGTCTTGTAAGAAAAACAAATATTCCTAGTTAGCTGGAATCAGTACACCAACCTCTTACACCTCTCTCTGCTTGCAATTCAGTCAAGTCGTATGGGACAGAATGTAGTTTAAAAAAAAATTGGACTTATTTTGATTTTACTAAATACTGTTGTGTATTGTTTCAGAATACAGGAAATGTCGCAGCTCGATATGCCAACATGAAAGAGAGTAAGATATCCACTCTCACAACCAGCCACAGTCACAAGGTGTCGCAGTTCCACAAGCAGCTCAAGCACTCTGTGGGTCCCATCCTCGCCAAACTTCAGGTACCTACCCACAATTCTAATATCTGTATTTTTTTGAATCTCGCTTATTTTCTATTTATTTATTTATTTCAGTTATTTAGAACATTACAGAAAAAATCCAATTCATTCTAAATACAAATCATACTAAATACAATACAATAATAAATCATACATGAATAGATAGTTATGTTTGTTTGAATTTGCAGGTGACTCCGCTAAATAAGAAAGATTTCGACTTTGTCCAGTTCCTGCAAGAAATAGCTTCCGAGCAGAACTTCGAAGTGACGTTTGTGGACATCGAGGAGAAGTCCATCGCAGGAGCTTGGCAGTGTCTTGTCCAACTGTCCACATTGCCAGTAGCGGTGTGCTACGGGGCTGGAGGCAGCAGCAAGGACGCGCAGGCCGCGGCTGCTCAGAATGCTCTGGAGTACCTTAAGATAATGACCAAGAAGTGAACTTCCCTCTGACCTCAGCTCTCCTTCCCACGGTCGCTACTCGAGTTACAGATGAACTTCTAGTCTAATATTTATTATCCACTTATCGGGGTTATAATTCACTTCCAAGTTTATAGATTCAATTTATTTTACCTCGTATTATTACATGAAATATATACAACATAAAGAGTTGTTAGCGAGCGCAAGAGAGAGCTGAATCCGTGTGGATTTTGAATAACCGCCACATTCTCGAATGTGGCTTTAAGCTTTTCGGTATTAGATATTTATAAATGTATGATTAAATTATACATAAAACATACATTTATGAAAATTCACGAGGCTTCGGGCCACACTTTTTTGCTCATTCGCATTAGCAGAAGTATAATTTATTTAGTAGAGTATTATTTATGAATTCGGTTTTGATTTATGTAATTGAAGGCACTTATCACTGGACTGCGAATGAGCGATTAGTTAGGGTGGTCCACTGGCTGTTGGAATATTTATGCATCGGGCGACACTTCATACAAGCTATACTTTGCATAGAACTAGTGGAATTTTCAAAGCCTGGAAATTACTGTTTATTGAAACTTCTCTATTTTATGCTAAATGATAACAGGGAGAAAGTAATAAGTGTGAAAACATGCCAGTCCATTGATATATTATGAATTAACTCGCGTAGTGAATAAATGATTGCGTGTCCCATAAGAATCCTTCTCGGCTAGTATATAGTGTGTGTATATTAGTGTATCCTATACACATTATATATTCTTAGTAGGTAATTATGAAATTAGGGTTACCAATCCCAGGTGCGGGTAAATCACCGAACCTGTATATCCGTATTCTCTTATGTTTCCTGGGGATGTAATACCGGTGTGGCCAATCCACGTCATACTCCTCGCTTGTAATACCAGAGGGACACTCTGCCTGTGAAAATGGGCATTATTTTAATGCAAAGTATAGAGGTTGTAAACTCTTTCTTTGTTATGATTGAGTTATTCAATCCATAACAGAGAGAATGGTTTTCCTTGTCCATTTTAATTTGAGCAGTGTCCGGCATATTGAATAAATGTTTCACTGTCACTGATGGGGTTAAAATGAACAGAGAAAAAGTAATGTTGAATGTTGATTAACTGCCAAGACGGACTAAATAGGTATATTCCCCCCAATAAACTGGTCAACTTGGCGCAACGCCGGTGTTTAGTTAGTCTTGGTAATATGAGTACTGTTAATGGAACATTGTTTTCAATGTAATTCAATAGATATGTAATAGATAAGTGACGTCTCTATGAATCCTTTATATTTTTTGGCTTTTTGGTATAAGCATAAGTTTTCTTATTTTGAATGTTTTGATTATTGCTTTGTGATGTATTGAATGACTAAACATAGATGCGTAATACTTATCTAGTAATATTGAATATCAATAAATGTTTGCTTTGAAAATTCTTGTTTCATTTTTTACCTGCTAAACGTCTTATCCGTGTGACATATTATAGGTTATGTTGATATGACATCTAACATGCTCTTGTGTAGCAGGCACCTGACATGTATATATGTATACTTGCTATGGGTGATAAATAGATTGAATAATGAGATGGGAAGATATTCTTCTAACGGAAAACTAAGACTTCCTAAATCAAAAAAATTTACATAAAAAAACATCAACTGTCAGGTCAGCCGAACGTCGCTCGGACCATTCAATAATCCGTACAGTTTTCGCTTTAAACGGGACAGAAAACTGCACAAGAAACTCTACAGTTTTCTGTCTCTTAAGAATCATTTCATGTAAGAGATATTGTGATAAGATAAATAATTCTAAAATTAGTTTTTCTAAAATTTTATTATATCATTTAAAATATAACACAAATAAACATAAATAATATGCTAAAACTTATTATTTTAATACCTACATAATAATATTCAAGTGTTATACTGAACTGTATATTACGATGGCTAAGTATAGTAAGACCAAATAAAACATTTCAGTAAATAAAATTGCTTAATCAAATTTTAGTCGTGATTCAGTTTTGGTTTTGATGTTACTTGATATTGTGAGAGAAAACGCTTTCCCTGGTTGACACTGTCATTGTTGGTGTTGGTTCCTAGAAATCTTTCTCTCCTTGTTTGGCAAGAAATATTTTGATATTCAGGAATAAAGTTTTGATATTGTGGTCTAAAATCCATGTCAGGAAGGGAATGAAATGCATAATTGGATGGTCCAATTTCATGGTTTTGATGTACTTTATTGAAATGTGTGTTTAATTTTTGCCCCTCTTCAAAAAACTCGCCAGTGTTTATTCGTGTATTCAAGGGATTAAATTCTTTCGGTATTTTTTTATTACATAATTGATGCATACTTTGATTAGTTTCATGCTGAGAATAATTTAAATCTGTACGAGTTTGTGAAAAATAGAAAGGACAGTCTATATTATCTTCAGGTTTTTGTTGAATATGATTTAAATTCAATTCCATTTCATTTAAAGAAATAGTATTGTCATATTGACTTGGATTATTGCAATATGCAGATGCAAGGACGCTTTGAGGATTAAGCAAGTCTTGATCTTTGAAATCTTTTGTTTTCGATAGCTGGATGTTCAAAAATCCTTCACTAAAACTGCTTGCCCAATTTCCATTCATTTCATGTTCGCTACCCTCTGTACTTTGGTTTTCTACTGTATTTACTTGATAAATAGGGTGTTGTAGACTTTGCTCATATACAGATGTATTGATATTATTTGAATGTATCAATCCTACTGGTTTCCTTTTTATCCCATTATAAGAATCTGTATAAATGTTTAAAGTATCATCATTAACATTTCTTTTGATATGTTTAGTATATCTGCATTGAAGTGTGTCATAATTTGATTTTTGGTTTTCAAATATTTGCTTTTTTTCCTCTTTTTCTTTTCTAAAATAAATATTAGGTTATTTAAACTTACGTTATTTAGAACACAATACAAAAGGCTTAGATAAGCATACTTAATTAAATTATGAAAGGTCTCTTACGATAGTTCGGTCATGTAGAGCGAACGAATGATGAAAGAACGGCTAAAACGGCTATTTATTTCATATAAACGGTACTCAGTACCTTATGTAATATACTTACTGACCCACCTTAATACCAAATACTAATGTGTTTAAATGTTGTGAAATTTACCTTAAATTATCAATGGAGGTATTGACTTGACTTTTAGAATCTCTTGGGATATGTTTCAGAAGTATGGTTTCAATCTTCGGGATAAATGTATTTTGTTGTTTTTCTTCTACGTTTGGTTTAGAAAGGCAAATAGGTTTTTCTTGAGAATTTTTTATGGACACAGTATCTTGGTAATCTAAATCACCTTTGTCTAACTCTGCATCTTCAGGAAAACAACAGTGGAAGGGTGATTTGGTAAACCAATCTTGTATAAAACTTTCCTTACTTATACTTTGGTCAATGGATACAACTGATTCTATTTCTTTTTCCGGTGCATTCCTTGAAATTTGTTTGTTTTCAATGTTAAGCATATTTGATTCCTTATCTAGAATTGATTTCGTAATATCTGCCAATGTATTTACTTTATTTGCTGTTGTAGGTTTATTTTGATAATTTTTGTGAATTTGCAAATCGCTTATATTATCATCTTTAAGGATTTTATCATATTTTACTTCTTTGGTTGATAGTGGTGTTTCAGTATTTCGTACAACTAAAGTACAGGGTTGCTTTGAAGTAGTTTTTTCTATTGAAACATTAAATGTGTCCTTATGTATATTCATATTTATTGCATTATGCGAGTACTTAGATAAAAACTCTGATAACGGCAAGTGCATTACTGATTCCATTACTGTAAACAGTGGTCTTTCAACAAGCTTTAATTTGTTTTTATCAGCTACAGACCAATCATTTTTTATAACAGGGAGCTCATGATGCTCTCTTTTATTTGAGTTGTTTATTTTTAAAGGTAAAACAGGCAAAATTGTTTTTAAGTTTTGCGAAAACAAATTTGCTGGCAATTCAAGTGGGTCTCTCCATGAGACAGATTTTAATTTCTTATTTTTTTGATTTTTAGGATAAGTTTTGAACCAAAACGGTCTTTGTATTGTGTGGAATGTGATATTATAAAGTTTTTGATAACTATTTCCGACATTCATGTTGTGGATGTCTTTTTGAAGAATAATTTTTATTGAACATTTCACGATGTCACTGTCAATGTTTTTTGCATTATTTTCTTGTTTTAAGGATTGTCCATATTCTACAACATCTGTTAAAGTATTATTGACCAAAAGACAATAACTAGACTCTCTTGTAAATGAATTTTGCAATGTTATTTTATCTAAATTAGTGTCAATTTTTTCATTGTTTTTTGAGGCTTCTAAATGTCTGTTGTATGTTCGTTCCATTTCTTCAGAGTCTTTTAATGTATCTTTCATAAAATCGTATTCTTCATATACAATTCTTTTTGAACTTTCACAATTTTCTATTTTCTGTAATGACTCATCTTCAACAATTTGAATTGTGTTTGAAAGTGTATGTGAAGTTAAATTTCTCGGTAACATAGATTCAATATCTCTTACCAAATTTTCAGATTGTAATAATGATTTTACAATTTGGGGTTTATCTTTTGATCCTATAAAATCTTCACAGTGGTCCATAGTAATAAATCTTTCTTCGTCCACAACACAATATTTTTTTAACATACTTTTTCCTATTCCTGTCTTAAAAGTATAATTTAATGTATCATTTTCATTTGAGTCTTGTGGTACTTTGGAAGGGTGTTGCATATTTGACAAGGTAATCTTCTGTTCTGGCTCTAACAAATTTCTATTGTTTGTTTTATCTTTTTTGGTCAACTGTAGAATATTTTTTGCTGCTTCATTATTCCTAATGGAGCAAGAAATAGGATGTTTGTTGGTAACTTGATCATATTTTTCTACCTTATTTTCTAAAGATTTCAGTTCGTGTTTTCTGTTGAAACTTTTAGTATATTGGTCTTGTTTGTCCACTGATTGTTTGAATTTATTTTGAATAGGACTTCTTATTTCATGTATTAGTGTATTGTTTATTTTTTCTCCGGACACGTTTCCATCGACATTCTTTATTTTTTTTGGTTTTGGCTGTGTATTGACATAAGTATTTTCACATGCATAGCTTTCATTAATTGACGTGATTGAATTTGTATCACTAGGTCGAATTTGATCGAATACATTAGTGTAAATGGTTTTGTTAGATTTCATGTTTTTTCTAATTTCATATTCTTCAAAAGACGGATGTATTCGTTTTTGGGATTCATATTGGGTATATTCATTTTCCAAAGTAAGATCTGTACAATAATCTTGATTAGTTTTAGTTACGGCCTGCTTAGTGGTTTGTGTTTGTTCAAATGTAGACGATTCTACGATGGATGGATAGTAATTACAATCATTATCAAGTCCAGATACTTGATTGCTTTGTTTACTCGCAGACACATTTTCAGAATATTTGGAGGTGTTGGGATTATTATGTTTCTTATACAGGTATTTGGATTGGTAGGCTATTTTTTTTGGTGAAATTGTGTATGGTATATAAGGGATTTGAGGGAAATCTAAAATATTACTAGTACAAGGTAAAGATTGGGAATTTTCTGGATTCAGAGTTGAATAATTATTGCTAAATGTTGTACCTCCCAAATTTTTGCACCACTCATCAAAACAATCATCATTATTATTGAATAATGTCTCATCAAACTCTGGAGTGTTGTCTAATTTTGTATTCTGTTCATTGAAACTTCCCATTTTATTGTATGAATCTTGTAAATTACGATCGAAATATGAATCTTTTGTGACATTTATTTTTTCAGGTGGTTTTTCAGTATTCTCCAAGAAATTTGAATGATGTTCTGTTATTTCCAACCTACTCTTTTGGGTCATTTCATGATTACAATTTTGCGTTTTCTTATCCCTTAATATTCTCATATCATCAAATAAATATGTGTGTTCAACTGGTTCAAAATCAATTTCACAGTTTGGTATGCTTTTCGAAACAGGTTTCTAAGGGAAAAATAAAAAAAAGTATTATAGGAAAGCTGAAAATTATATAAGTATTGCTTGAAACACTTAAAAATGAGAACCTTACGTAATAAGAAATATCAGAAGCAAGTGTTTTTATGCTAGATAGTTCTGGCATGATTTAATATATGTATTGATTTTATTCATTATTCTTTTTGCAGAATTTTTATTCCCATTTGCTGGACTTTTGGCCTTGTTTGCAGCTTTTTTTGGCGTTTTACCCTTTTTGTTGTTTGGTTCTGGGACATTTTTGGTTGAATTTTTGTCATTTAAAAATGCAGGATTATTTTCTTCATCCATAAATTGTCCTTGAATTAGTGGAAAATCTGTCATAGACTGGTTTTGTTCCTCCATAATTCTACAAGTTGTTTGGGTACACCTTTTCATATTTCTTCCAACATATTGTTGAATGTTTTGCTGCATTGCTCCGGAAAGTAAACTTAATAATGTTTTCTTAACATTGATACTGCACTGTACATCTAATCCCACTGAGAACAATTACATTTATTATGGACAATAAATAAAATTATTATTGAAAAATAATTTTACCAAAACATGAATAAAATAATACAAAAATGTAATCTTGCGATTAATATTCAGATAGGTACCATAGTTTCAATTTAAAACATAATAATATTTATTCTCTATTTCTTGGTAGCATGGGATTCGAGCCCGTGACTTATTGATTTGGTCAATGAAATGCTGTTTTTTTTTTCAAATTATGTTTATAGTATCATATCGTTGCTTCCATCGCAAAATTACCTAACTGACAATTTTCGCTTTTTGGACTAATTATACAATATTGTCCGCAATGATGACCCCCACCACTCAGCAAAATTATACAACTAAAAAAAATGGTTTTAAAAAAATATACATAAACAAAAATACTTTTATACAACAATTATACAACAAATTATACAAGTGACAATTATTATTTAAACAAAATTGTATAAGTAACATTGCCATTATATTTTAAGTTTCGTTCAAATAAAAAATAACATAAAAAATATTCATTAAATACGTGTTTTTTCACTTTCCTCTAAAATGACTTTTTATGGTTTTTTCACTTTCCTCTAAAATGACCTTTTTGCAGTTAGGTAATTTTGCGGTGGAAGCAACCATATTACAGATTAGTTTACTTACTATTAATTTATTGAATATATGTAAATACAGATAGGTAAACTTTTTAAAATTTTTGAATACTTATTAGGTACTATTTGATAACAAACCCCATGTATAACTAATGCAATGTGCGAATACTGTGTGCCCTTGAGAACACTTTGGAGTTACTGTCCTCATAATTTCAGCACTGGGCGTCTCTAGTAAACTTGAATCCCTGAAATAGATTTTATAATTAATTAAAAAAAAAAAAAAAAAAAAAAATTCTTTATAAGTATAAAGAGACGAAGCAATGAAATAACTGGTAATTCTATAAATACGATATTTACCAGAAGTCCTCAAAGAGAAGGATGTTATTTTCAGAGTCACCAATAATTAGGAGCCATATTGAGGAAGTAAATTCGCTTGTTTCTTTAAAATATTTCCCGACGGTGGTAATCGGTTCATTATCTGAAAATAATACATATTAAAGTAAACATTACTCCTTTTTTACCGTAAACTATATTTACGCAAAAATTATTTTCAGAAAATAATCTCTACACCGTGTAACAAAACTCGATGTGATGGTTAAAAAATAAAATAAAATAAAAATTTTATATTAATATTTAATGTGTGACACCTTGGAATGGTAGGTACTAAAGCGTATAACTGATAAAATCTTATCTTCATATAATAAAATAATCAAAATACACTGCACTGATCAATATGCAGTGCCCTATGCACCATTTGGTGCGGATATGTACGTGTGTACGTGAAAAATATTAAATGTCAAAAATGAGCTATAACTCATAAAAATATGTGGATAAATGAAATAATATATTATCGTGTTGGCTTTCTACAAGCGGGGAACCAGTGAATCTACATCATATTTGGTGTCGATTTTGTAAAATAAAATTATTTGATTTGACCCCTAGTTTTCGAGAAAATTGAGTAAGAAGTTGATTTTTTTCGGTAATTTTTGTTGCAAATTGTTATCAAATATCATTTATTTAGTCAAATTAATACTATCCATAAAGAAAACAAAATCAAAACCAGCATTTTAACAAGAATTTGTGCAATTTTACTTAACCTGCGGTACTTAACCAATGAAAGCTTTTATGAGAAAAAAAGTAACAAAAATTTTTTTCCCAAAAAATGCTGTTATCATTTTTTTTAAATACTGAGTTTACCCGTTCAAGATCTCTCGGGTTACTCTGCTTGATGCTTTCAAATGATGTCTTTCCGCCAGAAACGAGTTGCGACGCAAACGTTGGTCCTATACCACTCAGTTGGCGGGCCATGAAGCAACTGTTCTCCCACAGGCGAGCTGCAAAACACTTGGACAGCGTTACCGAACTGAGAACTGCTTGGAACAACTGTTTACCCTCAGCTCGGGCACTCGGTCTCGTCAAATAACTCTCTATACCTGGAAGTAAAGTGAACACAATGAGTAGGTGTATCGGTCCTGGGTTTACAGTAGACCCTATTTTTGACGTGATAACGTCTAATAAATCGATGAACGCTGGCTGCACACACGAAAAAGCGTGACTCATTGTCACATTCCGCCTGAGCCGAGTGTGCAAGCGAGAGCGCGGAACAAGCGATAGAGAGGCACGATCGGCTTAAGCGCTCGGTTTGTGACGCATCTATCTCTCTTCCACTCCATCGGCCGATGCGTCCGAGTAGAAGGGAGACAGCAGCAGCACACAAGCTACAAAGTGAAAGTGAAATTAACGAGTGCAAAAAAAATATAATTTATGGAAAAAATTGTAATTTTCAATTAACTCCTGCTTTGTATTATACAAAATAATGATAATTCAGTAATAATAATTCAATTCAATTCATAAAAGTATGCTATTTTTCATCAATGTTTTCTTATGACGTTATCACGTAAAATTATCGTCCGTAAACCGACTTTACAGACAACCAAAAGTTTCTTTGGTTTATTATGACTAGATTTAGAAGCAATAATTAATTTAGAATTAATAATGAAGAATATTAATTTATGTGAATACTGTGGCGAGTAATCTTACATTTGGTTAAGTGTTCTCCAGTTCTCAATACTTTAGTGGCTTCTTGGCTTAGGGAAGGGTCGGGAATAGGAAGGCAACCAAATACTGCTTGAATTAGGCTGAGGGAGAGAAAATTGATAGCATATTAGTAAAAGTAAGCAAAAATTAATATCTTTTGCAGTGGATATTTATTCAGTAGTCAGTATGGACAGTTCAGAATAATATGTATGTTATTTATTGCTTTATTGTTGAAACAACTGAAAAAACATTTGATTTTAGTGTTGTTTTCTCATAACTTAATAAGTGCTTATCAAAAGAGGCTAAATTGGCAGTGCATAATGGAGTTCTGGTACCAACCCTTATGTATGGAAGCGAAGCATGGAGTTGGAAAAATAAGGATGAAAGTAGATTGAATGCAGTTGAAATGCGATCTCTCAGGCGAATGTGTGGTAAAACTATGTATGATAGGTGCACTAATGTTGAAATTAGAGCAGAATGCAAGGCTGAGATAAGCATTATCGACAAAATTAAGAAAGGTCTTTTACGTTGGTTCGGTCATGTAGAGCGAATGGATGATGAAAGAACGGCTAAAAAATATACGATGCGACTGTGCCTGGATGTAGAAGTCGAGGAAAGCCGAGAAAGACATGGCATGATCAAGTAAAACAAGTGCTTGAAAGTGGGCATGTAAGAAGTCGGAATAACCGACGTGCGTTCATGAGAAGATGTATGAGTGTGGAGGAAGCAAGAGAAGTATGCCAGGACAGAGTGGTGTGGCGTTCTATCTTCTCTGCCTACCCCTTCGGTGAAATGGCGGGATGGTTAGGTTAGTTAATAATTCTAATGAGTGGTCTAAAATCAACTAAGTTGGTTCATAGATGATGCACATGTCCGATGACAGCAGCTCCTTCAGGGTCTCCGAGCCCTTTAGGTAGAGGGGGGATGTCGCTGTACTCGTGACACGCGCTCAGGATGCACAGCAGCTCCTTCAGGGTCTCCGAGCCCTTTAGGTAGAGAATAAGGCGTCTTACCAGTTGACTTTCATCTCCTTAGTCTGTATACGCCCCGGCAGAGGGAAGCGGCAGGACGGCCCCTGGTCCCCGGGCTTCCTGTTGAGGAGGTTCAGGCAGCGCTTCTCCCCGGCCCGCAGGGGGATGTCGCTGTACTCGTGACACGCGCTCAGGATGCACAGCAGCTCCTTCAGGGTCTCCGTGCCCTTGATCTGGATAAATCATTCAAAATTTTAAAAAATGGATTTTTGAAATACTGAAAAATATCTACTACTTACTTTCTCTTATTCGCACTTAATAGTGCATGGAGGGACTACATTGGTACATTACTACAGTGGAGTGAATCTTGATCATTTGTTACATGATGGCAAGATGATCAGTCTAACGTTTCAGTGCCAGTCCAATCACATACGAAAAATCACACTAAAATTGTTTGTTTGTACATTTTTATTTAGCTATAAAAAAAAAAATTACAGCTAATATATTACTTTTTTTATTTTTTTCATCTAAATACTTATTATTACATTAGTATTTTACTAAGGTTGCTTCTGAATTCATTTATTTCTTTGACAGTCTCCGATAATTCATTATACCTTTTGAATCCATTGTACATTATGCTGTTCTGAGTACATGTCTTAAATCTATTGATTGTCTTTAAATTATTTTTTAATTCTGGTGTTATACTCATGGGTGTTGCGGTTAAACTGAACCTTTGTCATAAAATAATCTGGTAATAAACCATTTAGCATTTTATGAATAAACACCATTGTATTTAAATCAATCTTTTCTTTCACGGATATCCACCCAAGATCTTTCAACATATTCTTAATTTTTGAATATCTGTTTACGCTTCAGAATTATTCTCATTGCTTTATTTTGTTGGATCTGTATTTTTTCTATTTGACCTTTGTTGCACAAAAATAATATTGGGGCACAGTAATAAATATGAGGACCTATTATTGCTTCATATATTGTTTTGGCACTTTTCTAATTTAACTTATTTCTTAACCTTCCTAGTAATGACACTTTTTTAGATTTTTTTTAATGTATATATTCTGCATGGTTATTAAATGATAGTTTTGAGTCAAAGTATTTGATTTGGCTGATTACTCACCTTTAGTATGAGTTTCATAGTTTCGAAATCCAAGCAATAGGTTGCCATGAGTACACCCGCCTCTGTAGAAGTTATGGTGGTATTGGAGTCCATAGTCAATAAACCTGCCCGTGCTAGTGCGTTCACATTTTTCAAGCAAAGTTCTGAAAACAATAGATTTATTATAATAAAATACTTCATTAAATTTATTTATTTTATTGTTTTTACGCCCATAGGGCTTTTACATAGACATTTTTAAAATTATTACACAGTAGGTAGCTATTCATTACCGCCAGAGATGGCATCCAGACACTGTTCCCGAAAATGCACTAGATTTGTGTTGAAAACATCAATATTGTTAGTATACTTGTTAGACAGTGCGTGCATTCTACGTATCGGTGAGTTAGCACTGTAATATTGGTCGATGATTGGCTACAGTAAAATAGTGCATTACTACGGATAACTCGACCAGGCACTCGTATACTAATTACATTTGTTAGTTGACAACAATCAAACATAGATAATAATGCAAGTTTTCAGGCAAATGATTTTTAATTAAATAAATAAAAATGACAAAATGATTATTATAACAAATACTTGAAAGTGGTCATGTGAAAAGTCGGAATAATCGGCATACGTTTATGAGAATATTTATGAATGTAGATGAAGCAAGGGAAGAGTGCCAAGACAGAGTGGGGTGGCGTTCTATCCTCTCTGCTTACACCTTCGGGGAAATGGCGTGATGGGTATTTAGTTAGTCAATTACAATAATAATAATAAACTGCACATCTGAAGCCAGGTGAAACTAGACCAAAATTCATCGACTAATTTTAGTTTAATTTTTTTGATGATTTAGAAAAATATTTATTTATGTATTTTTACAAAGGAATACTATACAATACATAACATACGTATCTACCAATAACATGCATGTAACCTACTCTCAATTCCAACACAGATTTTGTATTGGAAAATTGATGTAGAGTGAACAATATTAAAAAAGAAATAATAAATACCTATTAATAAATAAGTTCTAATCTAAGAGGTTATATTGAATTTTTTACCCGACCGCGACCTGCCGAAAAATTTGTCTTGCGGACTTATCTATTTTATGTAAAAGGCTAAGTAGATATTGATATAAAATATATCTATTGAATGATTTTAAAAACGTTAAAGTAAAACAACAAATAGTAAAAATATAAGATAATAACTTATGATCGCGCTTAAAAAGTAGGTACCTACTTATTTACCTACCTACATATTTAGCCTGTCTATTGACGACTGTACAGTTTTTTCTGAAAAAGAAACTGTACAGTTTTCGGTATCCTATAAAGTGCGCATTAAAATAAAAGTGTATTTTTATTAGTACTTACCTACTAATTAATTTTTTTAAACTAACACCTAGGTAATTTTAGTCCTAAAAATTTGGTGTTACAATGGCTAAACAGGCCGACACACCTGGCCGCCACATGCCATCACTGACTTCCACCTCATGAGCCATTTCTTTTTGTCACATATCGGAAGGGCTTTTCTTAAATCTGCCCCGTCATCAGCGATGGCGTGGTGGCGGCCAAGTATATAGGTCACTTAATACGCAGTGCGGTGCGCGCTAGTCTTACACCATGAAAGTTCAGGGCTCGATTCCCGGTGAAATCTAAACAATCTATTGGTGTTGTTGTTTATCGCTGTTACTAGGCCTCGGGCTCAAAGTTTAATTAAATTTTATATTTTGACGTAAAATCTTCTATGTTAAGAAATCAATAAGTAGATTCTTAATTAATTGTTTACAAACCACTTTTATGATTGACATCCAAAAGTACTTACACGGGTTTTATAAAAGAAACAAGATGATGTAAACTAAATTAAAACTTTTTTAACGCAAGTCATTATCATATCCAAAGTTACAAATTACAAAAACCTTTTTTTCGAATGATTGAATGGATTTTCCATTTAAGAATCCAACTTATTTATTTGTTTATGCGTTACCTTAATGTATTATTAAAACGAGTACCTAAGTACGTAATAAAGTGAATTGAATACACGCGTAGTCATTAATCATTATTTTTGACCTTTGTGTTTTTGGAAGACGATCAAATTACTTTATGGATGGGTGCCTAGTTCAATTAAATTACGAGTGATGATATGTCGTAATCCCTAACAATTAATTATAGCACATATATTTTAGTACATAATTGCCTTTCGTGAGCTGTCCATAAATCTGAACATCATAAGAAAAATAACGTGATCCAGACCGTGACCTGTAAAGAGAGTAAAAGTGATGGAAATCATTCATTAAAAAACGCAGTTACTCGCAACTTTGTAGGTATAAGGCGATAAGCCTATTCACTTATAACTTAGCATTTTCGGTTCGCTAAAATCAAATTTCTTCTATGAATTTGATTGAAATTATTTTATTTATTTATTATGCAGTCACGGGAAACCACCCAGTGACTTCATTATTAATTATTAGGTATACTTGTTGGTGGATACCTATTATGCTTCTATAACGTGATCATTATACATAATTATTGTATGACAAAAGTTAATGAGAAGTAACGAAAGTCCAGATTACAAGCTTAACTTCATCGATATGTATCGCCGTTGTGACGCGTATATGCCACGTACCTGATTGGTAAAATGTATTTTCACGTACAGGAATAATGAAGTAGCTTCCACCTCGTCCACTCACCCTCTAGCCTCTTCTCCACCGTGCTCCTGGGCGTGTGTGGTGGGTAGCCGTAGTGCGCGGGGTGGCGCACGGCGCGCACGTAAAGGAAGCTGGAGCGGATCCAGTCCATGGCGAGCAGCAGGTCGGCCAGCGTGCCCAGCGCCGCTTCCGCGTTCAGGTGCTCGGCGAGGTGCCGGTGCAGGGCGCTCTCCACCGCCCGCCGGCCCCCGCACATCCGGCTGTAGCGCTCCTGAAACGACAATCAATTCTTAGTGCTCCAAAACAATGATATACTTTGGCGTTCTTATGATAATATATCCAAATCATTTAATTGTGGGTCAGCTTTCAAATAGTAGTCGGAGAGAACTTTGCCATATAAAGCAAGAAACAATTTGTGAAAGAGCGAGATTTGAACCTAAGGATTCTAATCTGGAGTCCACGACAAACCACTTTACCACAACTCCACAAGCTATTTAAAATAGGTACCCAGTGCACCTACATTATAAAATTAATCAATACAACCTTAATACAAAAAAAAAAACAGTAAACTTAGTATCAAACCACCCAAATGGTACTATCATATTTTTTTAACGGTAATTTCCCTTTTTCGGAAATAACCTTCTGTTCATCCTTTTCCACCGAATATACATGGGTAGGTACATATTGTATTCCGATTATTTTTACACGCTAATTGAATATATTGTTCATAATCCACTATAATTTTATTCATTGGATGCGCCTAGGCTTATTAAAAAAAACATTTACTTTCAAACTTAAAATTTACACAAATTTTTTTTTAGAAGTTTTAGTTTTCCTTTACTACCTACTAAATTTATTATGTTTATATTTAAGTACCTACTTACTTTAATAGCGTTAAAAAATTAATTAAAGCTGTAAATATTTTATTTATTTCATTTTCATATAATTCATCGCATAAGTTTCGTAACAAATACAAAAGTTACAAAAATAAATGCACTCTGACTAATTTCGTAGTATTTTTCGCCAGGGAAACAATGTACCTTTGTAATACTTTACTAGCATAGGTACAATGAATTCTACTTTTGGTGAGAAAAATGTATCAAAAAATAATATAAATGTGCAAACTTAACAACAAGATTGTAGAATACGTAAAATCTAACATCTTTGGTAGATAGGCATAGGCCAGAATCAAGCCTTCAAAATGAAATCGGAGTAATAGATAGCCAGAAAGCTTTGAAAAATTTACCTACCGCATCGTGATTTCTAAAAATGTTATTAGATAAAAGTGGTAAAAAGGATTAAAAAAATCATTACAATTTGAAAACCTTGAGTAGAACTAAATATATTATGATGTACCTACAAATCCATAGGGCGTCTACCCGGACCTCGAATTAAGCCAATCCTAATTGTAAAGTATTACAATAATTGTATGCGGGAGAGAATTCTATTATGTGAATAAACTAAAGATTTCGTTTATTCAGACCATAAAAAAGAAGAACATTATGTCTCGTGAATAATAGCAGGTAGCGAATGAGCAAAAAAGCGATTTGCTCTTCAACGAGTTTTATTATAAAATAATCATTATTAAACTCTTCTTAAAAACACAAAAGCTCTGTAACAGGATGCTAAACCAGAATAAGTGTAAAAAATAGGTAGATAAAACTAAAATTACCCATCTGATTCCCATAAAATAAGAAAAAAAAAGTTTTTAAAAATGTACTGCATAGATCATGGATACTTTTTCTTCTTCTTCATACCATATCCGCTCCCTATGTGGAGCATATGGAATCCACAAACGAATCCCATGGATACCTTACCTGCCTTAGCGATCGGTCGCCCGCGCGCGCCCTCTTTGATTTCTAAAGTAGGTAAATAAAAATGTTTTTTGAGTAAATAAGATGGCCAACTAATAAGAGCTCTTCTCAAGTCGAGTGTGTCTGTAAGGTTTGGAAAAGTTTTAAATTAATTTAGGTGCCTTCTTTCATAAATCACTCTAGTCATATAAAACTTAAGATTATTTAACACACAAATTAATATCATTAATGCATACCAACACTGCAACAATGTCTCTTAAATAAGTAGTTGTCATGCATATTCATAAATATTTGCGTTTAAATTTTCTTTTGTAGGTATGTAAAATTGATTGAAAAGTTTTCGTGTTGCTTTTTGTTAACAAAGCGCAACTTCCATTAAAGATACATTTAAGCAACAGTAAAATTATCAAGGAATTGGATGAAAAAGATAAATGTTTTTGTGACTTTTGCTTTATCGTATACCTAAAGGAGAATCCACGCGATCACGCCAAGGTTAGTAAATATCTTTTTAATGAGATATCCGTTAGTAGAAATTGTATGCGTTTGTAGTGAAATACTGAAAGGGTTAATTTTTGATACGATGTCGATTGTTGAAATTTAAAAAAAAGAGAATGAATGTTTTTTAAATAACTTTTTGAAGAAATATTTTTTATTTTAAAAAAGCAAGTAAATTAGCAAAGTTGATTATTCGTTAATCTTATTCTAAGACATTCTAATCACCATGGTTAAGATATGCATTGAATTCTGTGTTGTGTTGACATTACAAAGAGCGCTGTTGGCGGGAAACGGTGATGAAACGTGAAACAGTAAACAGTAAACAGTTTTCTCGGTGCGGTGGTAAAGCGATGTCGGGTGGGGTGGAAACAGAAAAGCGGCCTTAACCTAATGTGCGCGCAAAGGGCAAGTGTCGCAACCGCCATCGCTAGGAAAACATACACCAATATTATTGTTGCGCCGCATATAATGATACTATTAGTCGATTACAATGGTTTCTTTCACAACTCGGACAATTTGCTAAATTAACCCGAACCAATAAACTAGGCAGTAGAAAATCAAGGCTTCTATTCATTCTTACTCCTTCCATGCTTAAATAACGGAATGCAATTCTGCACTGACATGTGTAAGGCGTTGAAAAGCGCATTTAATGTTTTTAGTAATCCTAAGGTGAGAAAAATATAGACTCTTCGCATAACAAAATAAAAATACGACGGAGTAGAGGAAAGAAAATAAAACAGTAGCTCAAGCACAGATAACTATCGACGTAGTTAAAAACGTGCTAATCCCGTGCTAACGCTAACGATTTGAGCGATCACAATGACATATCGTTCAATACACCGATCGCTGACCCGAACATTGACGATCTGAGCCGAGCGGAGCCGAACTACGCTTTAACACGGCCGTACATCAAACGTCAAATCATCGCGCTTGTCGGATTTTTTATTATGTTGACTGCTTTTCTCAATATTTGGCTTGCCGAAAACCGGCTAAATTATAATAAAGATTGAATGAAGATTTGTGCGAATAAGATATATCTCGGGAAATGGCTCGCGACTAGTATGCGCTCGTTTAATAATCCCGATCGATAACTTTTAACGCGTGTTCCATTGTGATCGCGAAAACGTTAAACATCCATGGGTAAGAAATCGTTATCACGTCGCTTATTACCGAGTCGGTACTGATCTGTGATCGAGCAACTGAACTTCTAAACGAATTAACTATTACAATTTGACATCTCAACAGAGACGAGAAATTTGGAAGGGAATATGGATATCTAGGTGCTTACAGGGCTTATGACCTGTCATTGGCTGGGTTAAGTGGCCACTTGATGTATTACAACATTCCCCATTTCACCTAGTATTTAATATCCATATCTGCCAATATACAGTAAAATGGCGCGACGCTTCACATGTGAACTCTCTGTCATCCATTGAGAAAATTGCTAAGCATTTTAGCAGAAACCTTTATGATTGCAAGTGAGATTCTTACCGAATTATATCACCTACTAGGAAACGCCTGAAGATGAATCTTCAATTTGTTATAAATGTATGTCAAACAAATAATTAATCTTATTTATTAACAACCAGCTTACTATTTTCCCGAAGAGGAAAGTAAAGAAGATGCTTGGTATACGTATACTACTAACTGTCTTTACACGCAAATATTGTTTCCTATGTACCTACATATACACATAAAGTCACATTCCCATACTTATGTAGTACCTAGGTATGGGTAGATTCCTTATACGAGTAGGTATGTTATTAATGCTGATTATGTGATTATTTAATTATACACTTGTCATTCCGTAATTAATGATTTTTAAATAAATTACATATCTATTTTTGTGATTATTATTAGTATCTTGTTAGCATTTCCTTGGAATGTTGATGTCGCACGTCCATAATTCGGGATCATTTTCCCATAGTTTTGAATCCTTTGTATTTGGGCAATTAATTAACGTCGGCCTTGAGTGAAGCGGAACCTTGACATCTGCCCGCATGGCCCACCGCAGTACATCCGTAATACGAACATAATCGCGATTCACAGAATACTGTAATTAAAATTATCAAAAGCGATAATTCAAAATGGCGGGGGGGGTAGGCTTAAGAGTGATGGGTTTTGTCAAAGTTTTCGACCACACACGCATTATTGGTAATAAATAGGTCACTAGACTTTATTGGTGGCTGGTGGTTTAAGAGGGAAGTCTCAGTCAAACCGCACTAATATAAATATTTTAATTTTTTATGGTGCTTTGACATAATTCATGTAGCGAGATGTAGTTTTGTTATAGGACAACAAACGCAGTATTAGTTAAAAAAAAAAAAAAAAAGCTTGTAAATTTCGATTATCATGACAAGTCAATATTTAATTTGGTACTTTATGGTGCAAGAGTAAGCCCAACTATACTAATACACTAAACAAACACACTTTTTTTGAGCGTAGTGTTTGGATTTCTTTTTTAATTATTTTTTTTAAATGTTTTTTTTTCAAAAGAAAAATTTTTGTTTACAAAAAAATACATAAAATCACATAAACATAAGAGCCTGTTTGTGGGTATAATGTGAATATCAATGTGAATGTATTCACACTCTTTCTTTCTTTGGTCTCTTTATTTTTTTATTGTTGTTGTTTCTGGCTACATTCATAAAATGTAAAATCTGTAATTGGCCTCATAACCAGCTTATTTTATATTGTATACTTCATATTATGTTCATGGATTTCCAATCATAAATAAAAAAAATATAAAAATATGGTTTGAAAGACGAAGCCAGAATAGAAACTTCTGACTGGGTGTCTACTTGTCAAAATAGAGTGCTGTGTACTAAGCTACTAAGAAAAGGCGAGGACGTAACAATGTAAATAAAATGAAGAACGTTATCGATTTGTAGGGTGTATAATATCACGTAACCAGAATTTTCCGTAAAATTATGTTTGGAGACTTGTTATTAATTTTTTTAACGTAATTTAAAAAAATAAAGGACCTATTTTAAAACTTAATATTTATTAATAAATATATTTATTTTTCTTATTATTCTTTTTTTTGTCATTAATTATTTCTTCGTAAATACTATATTCTTGAAAATAGGAATCGATTTTGGGGATTCGAACCGACGATCTCTGGAAGAGACCGCGACGCTACCCACTACGCAATCTTTTATATATTTTTATTTTTTCAATTTATATATATATTTCTATTTTATTATTCTACAAATATGTAGGTACACCTTAATAATTTATATGATAAAAGTGGGAAATTTATAATTACATTTAGCGTAAATTATAGCTCTGTATAACTCCCCTATTAATATACAGCTTTGTGCGCTATTTATTTGTCAGATGCAAATATTATAGGCGGGGTTTCTTACCATTTACAAATTACTTTATTAACTCAAATTTATTAAGATAGGTAATAATTCTTCTTTGTTTTTAATATGTAGGTACTCTCTCATTTCGCTTACTATATAGTGGGCAGTATTTTTAATTAAAAGTTTAACCTGAAATACCAATCTTGAAAACCCAATAATTATCATATTTTTTATCTCAGCATTATATGGATATTTTGTCATAATCAACAATTATTAGGTATATTTATTTATCTCAATTTTCCCATACGTTATTTCAATATACAATGCACTTGGTGCACTAATGCAGTGCCCTATGCACCTTTAGGTGCTCTCTAAGGGAAAGTAGTAATTGTAGTTATTTAGTTTTAATTAATATCTTTGTGTAATAAATTAATGTTTATAAAAAAACGAGACCAATCATATGTTTTTATTAAATAGGTATTATTATGGATATTGCTGGTTAATCAACAATTATTAGGTAAGCTTATTTATTTTATCTCTAAATTTATTCCATACGTTATTTCAATATAACACTGCACTTGGTGCACCAATGCAGTGCCCTATGCACCATTAGGTGTGGATAAGGGAAAGTAGTAATTGTAGTTATTTAGTTTTAATTAATACGTTTATGTGTAATAATCCAAATGTTTAATAAGAAACGAGACCAATATGTTTTTATTAAATAGGTAAGTTATAAATATTGCTGGTTAATTCAGTACATATAGGTAGTGGTACTAAATTAACACTAATAAGTATTTCCAGAAAGATAAAAATAGATAAAAAAGTCTTTTCAAATTTACTGTGTTCAGGAAAAAGGCGATTATAACCTATAGAACAAATATTTTCAAGAGGACAATAATTAATTGGTGCTAGAATATTTTCATACCTTTTTACTCCGTATGGAAGGTATCATGCGATCATGCTAGTAGGTACTTGTCTTCATTCATTCTTTGTGTATCCTGTGCCACCTCTTTTACACGTACAGACGTCGCGTCAAATACCTGGGAGCGTACATGACAGAAAAGATATGGAGTGATAATGATCATGATGAACATACTACAATTTAAACAATTCATGGGCAAAACTTAGTCTTATTATTAAATGTAATTCCGGACCACAATTTAAATCCATTTAACAGAATCGTACAATCGTGATTTTTCTTTTTTCGAAAAACTCAATTGTACATACTTTAAGTGATTCGATCTTTTTCCTTAACACGGTCGTTATTGCTATTTTCCTATACATGTTTATTAAGGTAGCCTTGTAAATCTACAATGAATGTACGCACTTCTAGCTTTTCACACTTTTTTCATAGTTATTCTGCTGTGATAATGATCTAATCTGAGAGATAAATGCGCCAAGTATTATCCAATAAAGACGTTACAATAGTAGGTAGGTATAATAAATAATCGAAAGAAATAGGATGGGTTTTGGATTGAGTATTGATTTACAATCGTGATTAATGATTGATGGCCGAATATCGAGTTAAATACTTGTTATTATGTATATAATACAACAATAAACCAAAAACATGGTGAGTGTAGATTTAGATATTGCCACAGCTTAACAGCTAGCAACTATGGTTATGTAGTATGCTATGTGCTCATCTCAAGAAGCGCTTTTAGAACATAACAACCTGTGCCTGTTTATTTATATTACCTTCAATAAACAAATAATAAATATCTGATTTTGTAATGATGTATTGAGCAGGATGCTAAATACAAATACCAAGTAACCCAATAAAAATTAACTTACCTAGGTACCTATTACTTAACCACACAGTAGGTACTATATGTATATGAGGAAAAGTCTAATCTAATTTTTAATTTTAACCTTTGGTATATGTTTTACACTAATTCAAACTAGCTTCACCAATAAAGAGAGTAGGTAAGTTTAAAGTCGCTGGAACCTATAAACAAAATATGATTGTAGGTTCCAGAGAATTTCACATAAAATCGGGATCTAATTTCAATTCCGTGTTGTGGTCTAGTGGTAGATTCGGGAACTCCGGATTAGAATCTCTGGGTTCGAATTCCACTCTAGCACAACTCGTTTCCTGCTGGTACTGTTATATCCGACTATTTGAAAGCAGTCCCGAAATTGAAATATTGAAATATCATAAGAACTCAAATGTTTTTTTTATTAAAAAAAAAAAATCGGTAAAAAAACAGAATTTTTTTCTTATGCACCTATGTACACTATTAAAAACGTAAAATATTTGTATAAGTAGTTGTAGTTATCCTTGTATTTACTTATTTTATTATTTATTTGTCCTTGTATTATTTTTATTTGTAGTTGTTGTTTGTCCACCTCGTAGCATAGTGGTAGTGCATTTGGCTACCGTGCATGAGGTCGCGGTTTCGATTCCCATAGGGGGTCAACATGAAATATTTATTTACATGTGATTTTCATATTGATATTTCACGTGTGATACCTTGGACTAGTACTGAAGTGTAAGACTGATCATCCTACTTTCAAGTAATAAAATGATCAAGAGACACTGCCCTTCATATACCAATGCAGTGCCCTATGCACAATTGGGTACGGATAAGGGAAAGTAGTAGTACCTAAGTAGTTGTAGTTGTAATTTAGAAACACACATTTTTAACCTGTATCTATGTAAAATAGTGTTTTTTATTTTACTTGGGAAACATACAGACGAACAGGCAATACACAATAATATAAAAAAAACAGGTAATTGATTAGGTAATTAACAATAACACGCCTGCCATCTAATTACACGCATCCTCTAAACAATTATCCGAATTGATGAATAATGCTTGAAAACATTTTGTATGCAAGTTTCCAGAGACCACTATGCGCTATAAATTACAATAACTTTAAAATTGAGAAGATTTCCATATTGTATATTATTCCCTTTTCTGTAACAAGGTTTCTATAAATAATACGATTATTATATTCCATTTAGGACCGTCCCTGAAGAGTTGCGTCAAGTCCCATAATCGCCTCCATCACACAACGAGCACATCTTCAGGGGGACCTATTTCGACACAATATTACGTATTTACCTACCCATAGCTGCATACAATAATGTGCATCTCTATAGCATACATGCACCGAGTCGAGTGCAACCTTTCAACTTCCTAATGCCACGACATATTAGTTATACGTGATCACTTGTAGATCCCTGCGTTATTTATAAGATCCAGTGCCAGTGGTGAAAAATTATTATTGCTGGATTATTTCAACGCCTAAATTTAAAAACTCGCATTCATCGCGGGTAGTATAGTGGTAAACGCGTTAGGCTACCATGCAATATGAGATATTTATTTCAATGTGGTTTTTCTCATAAGAATATTTCGTATTTGAAACCTTGGACTGGCGATGAAAAGTAAGACAGATCATCTTGCCTTCATGTAACAAATAATAAAGAATAGCTGTACTTGGTGTACCAATGTATCATTGGATACGGGTAAAGGAAAGTGGTGTTAATAAAGATAATTAACAATAAAATATTTAAATCAAACTAGATTTTTTTGGTTCTATATTTTATATTTTATTTGTATGTGAGAATCGTTTCGCATTGTTAGGGCTTTATCAAACTGTGACGTTAAAAATATCAGCATCTTATTGTATATAATTTTATGTTACAGTTAAGAATAGGAACATCTGTAGATTTACACCGAATTACCGTACTTCAGTTAGTCTTTCATCTCTTTTTGAGTATATTTTATTGCTGTACTTTGAAAACATTTTACAAGCTAGCAACGCTTTCATTGAATAAAAGCTTTCTTCCAATAAAATAGTTATTGATTCGGTTTGATATTTAGTACGGAAAGTCAGTACTAAAACGATTTGAAAAGTCGGTGCCAATATATACAATAAAACTACAGTAGAAGATAATGATTTCTTTTGGTAACTAAAAGATAAATAATGGCACAGTTTGAGAAGAGCTATTTTAACATATATGTATGTTTTAATCGAAGGTAATATAAATAATGGTAACTTCTATCTACAGAACAGATATTCAACCTGTAGCAGTACATCAGATCATGTGTCATGTGCAATAATTTTCATTAGCATTATTGGTACACGAGCAACAATAACTCGAGCTTGTCATAAGCAGATTGTAAA
Source organism: Micrasema minimum (assembly GCA_022494985.1). NCBI lineage: Eukaryota > Metazoa > Arthropoda > Insecta > Trichoptera > Brachycentridae > Micrasema > Micrasema minimum. The sequence goes on along the minus strand of JAGVSP010000221.1, from coordinate 69,827 downwards.
GCACTCCCGAGCTACTTATAAATTTTTTAATTAGTTTTAATTTTACTTTGTTGATTTTGTTTTTTACGATATTCATTTTCTTAACCGCACCTAATGGTGCATAGGTGCAATGCGTATGTAGTAATCACACCGGAGCAGTGTATATGGATCATTTTACTAGATGTAGGAAAGATGATCAGTCTTACGATTCAGTGCCAATCCAAGGTATCATACATGAAATATTAATGTGTGATAAAGATTTTATATTGACCACTACGGGAATCGTGCCTGCGACCTCGTTCTTGGTAGCCCAACGCGCTAACCACTACATCACGGAGCGGACGAAGCATGAAGTAATTTTAAAATAAATACAAAATTAATGGCATACCTACTCGTAAATAGCATAAAAAAGAGTACTTACTATAAACATAGAAAATGACTGGTTTTTTTACTTAAATATAAGGTGAAAATAGGGTGTATCGTTTGTAAAAAAGGCGTAGAGCATAAATTTATTATTATTACCGAACATGTCGTAGATGAATTTTTCAATAAAAATAGTTCATATGGGTATTATTCGTATTGAAATTTTGTGTTCGTAATTTCTAATCGTGAGATCAAGGCTGATGACCGCTTAACTATTACCGTATTCTCTTTTTCAGGATTTATTGTGTTTTCGGTAACATAAATGAATTATGTGTTCAGATTTGTATTTTCAAAAACCCATTCTGGTGGTAAATTTGTTTGATTTTAGGGTTCTACGGGAAGTTGAAATAATCTTTCCATCAAAGATGCCATCTGTATTGAGACAACATTTATTAATAAATTCCTTATCTCCTCGAAGACACGTTTGACCTCAATAGCTACATTTATTTACTTAATAAACTTTATTCGAATAATGCAGCCTCTAAATATTATAATACCATGAATCATTACATCGTTATTTGTTATTAAATTAAAATATTTGTGTAGGTTTTAATATACCTAATAGTAATTTTGAGTATGCAGGTTAAGTAAATAAACGTTAAAGATGTTCTCAAATAAATATAATATGACACATACATAAGTGTTCTTCATTTTTTTTTAAACAGGTACAAAGCTTTGCATCTAGCTTTAGAGAAAATGTTTATTTTCCAATAAGCTTATTGCTTTTTTGTGAATACAGTAAAATACAACCAAAACGACGACGAAACCATCAGTGCTATTCTTTGCCAATTAGTTAATTAATAAGCGAGATACAATCATCGTTCGAACTTTCATGCTAACTAACTAACTGACTAACCATCACGCCATTTCCCCGTAGGGGTAGCAAGAGGATAGTACGCCATACCACTCTGTCCTGACAGACTTCCTTTGCTTCCTCTACATTCATACATCTTCTCATGCACATACGCCGATTATTCCGACTTTTCACATGACCACTTTCAAGTACTTGACGTACTTGGTCATGACATGTCTTTCTCGGCCTTCCGCGGCTTCTACATCCAGGCACACTTGCATTTAAACTTCTTTTAAGCCGTTCTTTTATCACTCATTCGCTCCACATGACCAAACCCATTTTCGTAAAAGCCCTTTCTTAATTTTGTCGATAATGCTTATCTCAGCCTTGCACTCTGCTCTAATTTCGACATTTGTACATCTATCATTCATAGTCTTACCACACATTCGCCTGAGAGAATCGCATTTCAACAGCATTCAGTCTACTTTCATCCTTCTTTTTCCAACACCACGCTTCACTACTATACATAAGGGTTGGTACCAGAACTCCGTTGTGTACTGCCAATTTTGCTTCTTTCGATAAGTTTTTATTTGCCACTATCGCTTTCAAGGCACCATTAACTCTGTTATCGGCACTAACCCTTCTCTTAATGTCCTTATCCACATTTCTGTCTCTTGTAAACACACTTCCCAAATATACAAATTCTTCAACCTGTCTCCATTTCCTATAATATTACATAATTTTTTCATGCTAATATGGAAAAATACCGCTTTTTAACAAAACGATAACATGGTTACCCGTATTTTTGTACCTAATACTAAAAATATCCATGATACACTTAAATCGGTTTAAATCTTAGTTTTAATATTCTTAAAATTATTAGTGACAAATCAGATTTTTTTTAAAATAATCTAAATTTGCATTTTTGTTGAAGCAACAGTTTTTTACGAGATGAGTTATAAATTAGCACTAAATAATATTAATGGAATTGCAAAAAATGAGTTACTCAGTTTTTTTAGTACCTTATCGATCTTTACGGCATGGCACTTGCTCAATAAAGAAGCAGATAGAAGACAATGAAATGATTCAATCCATCTCAATTCCGCTTGACATTCATGAATCTGTGAATTGTAGCGTTTATTGCACCTATCGACCTACCCACGGTGCGGTTCGTACTCGGTCCATGCAAGTTGCAGTAATTTACAGCTAAAACGTCCTCCAGCGAAATGTCAACTCGACAGCGATGCACGAAGGGCCTGTGAATCTAATCTACCTGTAAAAACTGCACATAATGCACTGTACCAAAGAGGTACCAGCGGCATTACGATATGTTGACAGGAAAAATAACAATAAACGATGAGCTAATATGGTACTTAGTAACTATTAAAGGAACTAGTAACTATTAAGGAACTAGTTACTATTAAAGAAGGTACGTACTTCAAGACGAATGAGAAGCATTTATCGATGAAAAGTTATTTTCTTAGTATAAAATTAACGATAAATTTTAATAACTATGGCGTAGATTACAGTAAATATTTATGTGTAGCTAAAACACGTCATTCACATTTTTGTTTTAAAAATAAAATTCTGTAGAATTCTGTACCCATAAAGTTATTTACGCATGTTCGGTAATAAGTTTTCAAAATTATCACACTGCCAATCGCATACATATCTCGTATTCAACATTTATTACGCAAGTATAAGAAAAAAGGAGGGGACGTTTTTAAAAAAAAACTTTTATTTTACACACAGATTTATTTGACAACTGAACAGAGACGAGAAATTTGGAAGAGAATATGGACATCTAGGCGTTTACAGGGCTTATGACCTGTCATTGGCTGTGTTAAGTGGCCACTTGATGTATACATATTACAACATTCCCCATTTCACCTAGTATTTGATATCCATATCTGCCAATATACAGTAAAATGGCGCGACGCTTCACATGTGAACCCTTTTATTTTGTCTGGGAATTGTAAGAAAAGAATAGTTGATATATAAATATTATATTACCTACATGTACACATATGTAAGATGCATATTTTAATTATAATATTGTCGATGTCGTAGGTAGGTACCTACTGCTTGTTGCGTTTGAAACGCAAGTATACATTAATAGGTATTAAGTACGGGTCGATAGGTTACAGAAAGACAGTTCATCAATCAGATATTATAATAAATATGTCAGGTTTTTATACTTAACTACTTGTTTGTAACGTTAGTGTGTAGCCACAGAAGTATTATATCTACTTACGTAATATATTGTCCTACGTAAGTTTATAAGTATTAGGTAGCTACATTATCGTTCCAGTATAAGGTGGGCAAATAAAGTCGACCTTCTGTGTACCAAAATTTCATTTGACATTTGATTTTTTTCCATTTCCAAATTCTTATTTTTTTTCTTTCAAATTCCAGATCCAAAAATTTTTAATATATTGCCATATGAATTTAAATCGTGTAACAATGCTAATAAAATTATTTTTATTTTAAGGAATTGTTTGGAAGATGGAACTTCTTTTATATTGATGCACCACAATTTTATTATATATTTATTCACCATATGCATTTTTCGTATATCTATTTCTTTTATGTATATTTTATAAACTTTTTTATTATTTTGTTGTATTTCTATGTCAAATTTACATATTTGCTATTGACTCCCGATGACAAACGGCAAAACTGCGGTTTATCGGGACGGCATTATTTTTGTTTTCAAATGTTGTTTTATTTTCTCAATAAAGAACTTTCATAAAAAAAAAAAATATTCATCTTTTTAATCGTGGAATCCTTACACAGGCCGTTATTTTAGTTTAAATTAAAAAAAAAAAAAATTATATGTTTGGTATACTAAATAAATAATTGAATGTGAAGCAATCATCACTGCCCTATCTACAACTTTTAATAAAATACCTTTTGCGGTATAGGTAGGTACCAGTATTCTTAAAATAATACACTTTGCTACCTACATATCTTGTAAAGTTAAGTACAACTGTAATTAATCGACAGCAAGTTGTCAACAAGGTGGGTCAAATAGGTGAACTTTTAGCTCTGTAGCAGGTGAGAAGTAGCAACCTGGCCAGTTCTTATATCACCGTTGGTAACATGCACCTATTTACCATACTATGGTGTTGTGCACGGTGCAGTAATGCAGCATGACTGGCGGCGGTGTGTCACCAAACACAAATCCTTATTTCATAACAGCCAGGAGATTAATGGGACCTGGATGAGGCAAGGACGTTTGGCAAGGATCATTTTCACTCAGGAAAATTTACAACTTGACAATACTACAGGAATCTGTAATGAGTCATCTCATTTAATCATTTTCAAATGAAAATGTGTGAGTAACAAGGAATTTGGAATTTAAAATAAGGTAGCCGTACCTGCATCTGCGGCTTTGTATGTAATAATTCACCATTCTTTTAAATCAAGGTAGGTAAAATAAACTAGATATTATATAAAGTCGGTTTTCGCGACGATCACCAAATTCGAAATCTGCAACACTGTTTATATAAACCGACTCATTATTATCTATCGGGTTAATCCAACAAACCATATTCCCAATAAATAAAAATTATTTTAATTTTTTAAAGATACATGAATGTGTAGGCATTAAAAACATATTTTACGACAAACCAGCATTATCTACAACAATTTTGTATTTGTGTAAATTTTCTTTGAATATAATATTTAAAAAATATAAAAGACGGCTATTCATAAAAGATAAAAGACGAATTCTTTAAAAGTTCATGGCGTATAAAATCAATTTTAATTGATCAAATACACAAAGCGCATAATATGCATACCTATTCATATACATATATGTACTTAGTACGTACGTATCACATAGTCAAATGTGAAAATCAGTAATTCTTTATTATGAATAAAGTATTAGGTAAATAAAAAAAAGAAGGTGCACTTATCTAAATAATACTGTCGCGACAAATTTGTATACTGAGGCGAAAAACCGATAAATATTCATAAAAATATATGTCTAAAAATAATACATATTTTATCAGTACATGCACAATTGATTTTATATTGTATAATTGTAAATAAAGTTATTGGTATTTATTATAATTTGGTTGTTTTCTTGACCATGCGTTGATGTTATTATTAAGCGCCCACTCCTAGGTAGATTTATGAAATTCAGATTTTTTCTTACAGAAGTAGGTACCTAAGTTTAAAAAGGACAAATCGATAAATTACTTTGACGAGGTAAAGGGAATATGAAGGCACACTGTGGAAATGTGGTCATTACTGAGAGACTAAGAGGAATGTAGCAATCAGATCGTGAGAAAAGTGAAGATATTAGAAAGAATGCAAGGTCGGGAAAGGTCTACAAGTGTGCAGATAAATTTAACCAGAAAGGGACAAAAAATAGTAATGAATGCTGGCCTTGTTTAAGATAATATACGTCATATACCATATAAATATGATTGTAAAATAATAAACGGTGCGTTTTGAACATGAAAAATTAGCAGTACCTAGTTGCTGTAGACATTTAGTTGAGTATAGACCCCTGTGGAAATTGCCGATTAACCGAACGGTTACACTCGTAATCAGAACAGGGTTTTGTTTTTTTAGTTTCGAACATTTCCTTCCTTTCTTCTTCCTAGTCCGCAATTAATGGTGCATAGGGCATTACTTTAGTACGTACGTTAGCGTACTTGGGTACTTTTATTAAGATCAACCATTACTCTGATTTTGCAGGAGGAATATGTAGGTGTATTCAGAAATACGCCAATTCAGAGCGTAGTTTATCTTCGAGTTTCGGCTGGCTAAGCCACATTCTACATAGGTATCCCTCCCAAAAGCCTTAGCCATGCTTGCCTATTTTACATCAGGTTCTCGGCGCCCTAGAAGTCCACTGTTGACAATCCGTCGGTAGTTTGCATCAGAGCTACGGGACGTGGACCTGACTTGGAAAGAGGCACGGAAACTGGCGGCCGATCGCCTGAATTCGAGGCAGTTTGTGGAATCCATATGCTCTACATTGAGCGTAGATATGGAATGATGATGATCATCTTCGTATTTATATTATATTGTTTGTTGCACGCTTTTATTTACAAGAAAGGTATCTACTTATGTAATTGTAGATAAAATATTGCTCAATGCGTTTACGTATTATCCATGTAAACCCTTCGTTCTTCTAAGGTATTTATGAGTATTAATTTTTCTCTAACGTACCTAGGTATCTAATTTTCTCAAATAGGTACATAATGTGCGAGTAACTAAACAATAAAAATTAAAATATTGAACGCGCTACGACGCTAAGTGTAAAGTACCTATTTAATAGTAATCATTGTTTGTATTTATGTTAAAGAGGGAACAAAACGTTTTTCGCATAAATATTCATAGAAAATGATGATAATTGATTTTAAAATAATGAGGATCGTGCACAGATGACGGAAAAGTTATTTAATGTGGGATCATTAATTTGCAAGTATAATTCTTAGAAAATACACAAGAATTTTTCATTTATATTCAAAAGTCGCAATTTGGAAGACTATAAAATCAAATATGAAGACCAACTGGCTATCATATTCAATTTTTAATACCTAAAGAAAATTGGGTTAAGTCATCAAAAAATGTTATCTAAATGCTAAATTGGAGGGTTTTCTCAACCAAAATTCTGTACTTATTAGTGAATGATAGTATATATATATTAATAATTGGTACATTATGCACAATGAAAAATGAATTTAAAGAAACGTAGAATATTATGTATATATAAAACAATATTTGTACCATTCTTGAATGTTTTTTGCTGTCGAGTTTCTACTTCCTTTTCAAATGTGATTTTGTTAAATTTGGACACTTTCGTATAAATACATATTTATGTTTTGAAAGAATTGAATGCACCGAGGTCATAGTTGCATACACATATTAGGAAGCGCGAAAGTACTATTTTGTTAGAATGACTCGCGTACCGATTGCAGAATGCATTCTCGATTCGGTTACATCGGGAAAGAATAACGTTCTAAATTTCTTACAAACACAACCTTGATAATATATCCCGCGGTGTGATTTTCCACTGAAGTTGCTTCCTTTACTTTGTGTTTCCACGCCAGCGATGTTCATTTCGTCTGCGGGTCCCTATCTCTTCTATTACGGCAATAATTACTTATTGAATTACTTATACTCTGTACACTTTATCTTGCGTTGCATGCACTTTGCGGCCCACTCCAATGACTTATGTTAAAAATAGTGATTAAAGTTAAAACGGTTCATTTTACATTTGAATAGCACCATTCTTTGCGAAATATTGTATTTTAGATTCAAACAAGTATTTAACGTAAAGAAAAAAATATCAAATATTGATTAATTTGTAAGCAAAGTTATTGTAACGTTCGTATTTACTAAAATTATTTCGACGTTTTAGGAGTTTTCATACACAACCTTCAATTTTTTTTTCAAAAGCTGTGGACGCTGGACGTCTTTGTTAAGAACATTATCATTATTGTTCACACGACGCTATAATAAAATATAAAGATGTTGCTCATATATTATGTTCTCAGTACCTACACATGCAGCTTATAGTAGTAATCTGCATAGCATATTATAGAAGTTATCCCTACCTACATTTACATTTAAGGAGGTAGTCAATATGATGTTAAGTTGTCGTGCACATAATTATAGAATATTGTAATTTGGTACGGTGCGGTGTATAAAACCTTCTTACTCACGTGTTTGTTTTGGTTAAAAGTTATTTTTTTTTAGCTATGAACAAGTTAAACTTTTTAAAAAGGAGGGATAAAACCACTGCACTCTTCTTATAGCGTTCTATAAAGGGAATACACAATACAATAATTTAATTAATTTGGTTGTTAGTATTCGACAGCAAAATAAACTTGGCAATTAAAATAAAGTTATACAAGTAATCTTAAAATAGGAGAATTAATTGTTAAATAAGCAAGATATTAGAACAAACCTCATTGATAAACTTTTAAAAAATATGTACCATTGTATCATATAAAACGATGGATTTAAAAAGAAAAATAACCCCTAAAATAACGACTTTATTTTTATTGAAATGGGAAAATTTAAAAACACTAAAAACTAAAAAGTATATTTAAGATCATTTTATTTATTTGTTTCTTTTACTCTCACATAGATCACGATAATTTTTAGTTTGAAAAAAAAAATTTTTTTGGTGTTCTATATAAATTTTTGTTGTAATATTATATTTTTTAAATGTCCGCCTCGTAGCATAGTGCTAGCGCATTTGGCTACCGTACATGAGGTCGCGGGTTCGATTCCCGTAGTGGGTTAACATGAAATATTTATTTACGTGTGATTTTTTTATTAATATTGGTACCGTATTCGTGTGAATAGCAATATTTATTAAATTGCATATTACCATATTTATATTTCATGTGTGATACCTTGGACTGGTACTGAAGCGTATGACTAAACACCTTACCTTCATGTGAATAAATCATAAAATTGATCAATATACACTGCACTCGGTATACCGATGCAGTACCCTATGCACCATTAGGTGTGGATAAGGGAGAGTAGTAGTAGTAGTATATGAATATTATTAATAAGTCTTACTTAGTTTGCACATACCACCTCAAGGTTTGGAATTAAAAAAAAATATTAATATATTGAATCATGATCATTTTTGTTTGAAGAAAAAAAACATTGTATTCTTTATATATTATTATGTGCATATATTATATTTTTTATATGAATCTTAGACTCACTTAGCTTGCAATCACCAGATCAAGGCTTGGAATAAAAACGTTATTATTGTTTGAATCAAAAAAAGGTTCCGAAAGATAAAATATTTTATATTCATGAGTCCAAATGATAAATAATAATTAATTGGGTAATTGCATAAAGTAATACAAGTGTTTTTACAATGGTAACGGGAAATGAGAAAATCGTAACGATAAAATGGGTACTTTTACCGTGCTAAGCATTCAGTATGAACGACAGGGCTAAGCTCGAATCCTCGATATTTTCCTTTTCAAATTTATGTAGGCATCAATGATTTGATTGGTTAATATCGATTTAAATAGGGAAAATCTGAGAAAACAATAATCGTCATTAATTATTTTACTCAATCATGAAGTTCTGCAATATAAATATGTAGGTACATGAAGCTTCGATATTTAAGTAATGCTTAATAATACAAAAAACGATAAACGACTACTACTTCTCGCTATCGGAACGTAATGGAACATGGGGCACTGCATTGTTACACCAATAGCAGTGTATCTTGATAATTTGGTACATGAATGCAAGATGACATATCTTACGCTTCAGCACCTGTCCAAGATATCAAAATTTCAGATTCGAACATTTCGGAACAACGTCACAAACATCCAGGATTGAGAAAAATCACTTTTAATTTTTGTGTTCTCATCGGGAATCGAACCTGAACCTCCGTGTCGTAAGTCCAGCGTCTTAGCCATTACGCTACGAAGGCCGCTAACGCATTGAATTAATAATATCTAATACACACGAAGTCCAGTTAATTCTGGATTCTATATCTATAAAACATAGTTTTTTTTATGAAAACCTTGTTTTTCTATGATGACATTTATTTAGGGGCTGTGGGAGCAATACATAGGTTATTTTTGGTTGCCAATTTATAATATAATTACGTAAACACACGAGACCATGCAATTTTATTCAAGTTTATATTGTATTTGTGTTTTAATAAGATAAAATTTTTAAAAAATACAGGTTTACTCTAGAAATTGAGGCGCGAAGATTACCAATTGCGCCATATTACTGCTTCGTATAAACAGCACCTAAAGGTAAATTTTAATAGTTAAGTGTGACTCAGATATTATCAAGATATACTAAATATACCTATACATACCACATACGTCACAATATTCAGAATATCTACGCTATGCACTAAATAACCATTATTCGAAGATGAATTCCTGGACATTTAATATTCAAAACTAATGGTTTATCGCGAAATCATATAAGAGGTAGGTACAGCAATTATTTAAAGATTTATAATATCGACACATCAGCAATGATAAAGTGATGACGATTTAAGGATAAGCGTAATAAGAGTACCTACCGCCTTCGCTTTAGGGCAGGGCGAGTAGTGAAAAACGTGACCCGTATGCGATGTCGAAGGTTGGGGTTCAATCTCGGAAAGTATAAAACCCACCGCGGGCATACACCAGCGCCAGTATTGTGAGATAACCTGTGTACCTAGTTCTGTGACTAGTGATCTCTAAGTGGAACTACCCCGGGGAAAAGGTGAGGGGTGAAACTGTATAGAATAATGATGTGATTTTTTTGTAGCTTTGTCATCATTATATATGGCGCATTGTGGAAATGCTTGGATGTTAGTTTCGATTTTTTTTACTGATTGAGTGCAAAAAAAATTATATTGTAATTTTATTTGTTTGTGAATTTCAGATGAAATCAATCAATTCGAGTATTAGCATTTAATATGAGCTTTAGGTAAAAACCAACTTCACTTAGTAACAATGGCTTGAGTTTTCAATTGAAATAATTTGAGCTGAAAATATTTTGAAATTAATTAAAATCTGTATTTTTTGGAACATATTTTTTTACATAGGTGAACAATGATGAACTCGTATGTAAAAAGGTTTTGATTTAAGTGAGGTTTTGCGTAGTAATATTTAATATATATATAAATATCCATTCTTTGATTGAACAGTAAACTTGAATACATTTTATGAAAATGTTATAAATTTAATGAAGTATCCTGCAAACAATGTAAGTACTTTATTGCAGTTCCCCATAAAACGTAGGTACGTGAGATGGAGTACAAACTCACAACCTTCCCTATTGTATGTATAAAAAATGAAGTCAGAGAAATTAATAAAAAACGTGTGTTATCAATGACCTTTATTTTAGATTTCCTATGGTTTTTGCTTATATAATCTGAAATGTCTCTTGCAAATAATTGATATGCAATGTTCTAAGGGTGCTTGCTGCATTCCGGTAACTTTATTTCGTTATGAATATGTTTAGTTTATATCGTGACATAAAATGTTTTCATTACTGAGCGTGCATAAATAATCTATTGTTTAAAAATTACATCAACTTTTGTCTCGTATTTCGGAATCAATGGATGTTAAATGACAAAGCTAATTTGGAAAATATCTCGTGACTAAACATAATTAATTTAGAAGTGAGGTAAATGTCTACCTTTAATAATAATAGTCGGTTGTATAAAGAAACAGAAATGTATCCCTTTTAACTCCAGTTCAATAAATAAATATTTCAATACGATTGCCCGAATAAAATATACCGATTCCGAGGATTAAAATAAAATCTTATTTATGAAAAAAATGAAATAAAATAAGAGCCACATGTAGGTTACTAACTACCTATCTATAAGCTAATAGGGTAAAAATAAATCTTGAGATGTTTGAAATATATTACCAAAATAATCCAGTCATATTTATTTTTGTACCCAGTAAAGTCGTGAATTTTTAAGTGAATTGCTCCAGTTTACCTAAAAACTTTAGATACCCAATCGAAGGCACATCCAAAATTGAAAGTTTGTTTGAATTGTTAGCCATATAACATTTGTTTATAATGTGTGTTAATTTTTAACATTTTTGTTGTTAAGAATCTATTCAGTAGGTGCTTGGCCATGACGTGCTAATTGTTTTAAAAAATGAAAGGTTAATGAGGTTAATATTAATAATCTATTATTTTTTACCTAAGTACTTACGTCTTATGCTAACGTAAACGTTTTCAAATGGATAGTCCATGAGCTACATAATCTTTTCAGGTAAACTAATAATTTATTATTATGACTATCTAATTGATTGTATGTAATATTATGTTACGAAGCTAATCACTGACATTAACCTAAAGTTGAAAATAATTATACATTTTTGAAAGAATAAAAAGCATTGAACTAGGGTATAAGTAAGTAGTTCGAGTTTCAATAATAGGTAACAGTAGGTATCTAGTAAGAAGTACCTAACTAAAAATGGTAGGTGATCAATAAGGATAAAAATGCATAATCACTTTGATTACTTTCTCAGCGCGTTTACACTCTTAAAATAATATACTATTAATTTACTATGTTAGTATTTTCTGCGCTGTTGTTAAACTAGTGACAAAGTAAATAATTAGATTATAATGTAAAAAATATCTCTATAAAGCTCGAGATTGAATGGGATTTCAAAAGACTCAGAAACACTTATTCGTCTCGAACCGATATAAGAGTATCTACCTATAGAATTTTAGTAATTTCGGATAATTAGTAAAACATTAGCGGAGCTATTATTTTTCCTACAGAAATACATAGATGTACTATTACCTACCGATGCGTAACAGTTATTTGTGTTGTCAGATGTAAATTATTTGTAATTATCGTTCACATAACCAAAGGTGGTTTTAAAAATCTACAAATATTTATTTTTGGAGCTGTTTCATCATGTCCGACAGTAGATAAAACTTCAAAACGCATTACTTAATAATATTTTACAATTATGGCTAACCTAAAAATAATGTAGTGTTGGTAATAAATAGGACGTTATAAATATTGTGGACGAAAATAAACATTTATCAGTCAATTACCTTCTTAGATTAGTAGGTATAATAGTATACAGTATAAAAAGAGTATTTTTGTGCAAAAATGTAAACCTAACGCATAAATACCATTCAGTACCTACTCTAAAATATTAATTTAAAAAAAAAAAAACGTTTGCGTCCTTATGATATACCTACTCAAATATTTAGATTTTGGGACTGCTTTTTAAATAGTTTTGAAATAACTGTAACTGAAAGCAGGACAAGTTGTGCCGAAGTAAGATTCGAACCTAGATTAATATATAAGAAATGAGTAAAAAAGTTCTTAGTTAAGATTTAATCTTTGATAAAATGCATATCTATCATCTGTATAAGTTACGAGTATTCAGCATTTTTTCTCATATTCTACAAAAGTAGTATTACTTCAAAATAGCTCTCTTTCAAAAGTGTGAGCATTTAATTAGACTAATTAATAAGAGATTTATCTTCATTACCAGTAGTTAAAGTTCCCAAAAATAATGTGCTCCAGTTCTCGATTGACCAACGAGTGAATTCCTAAAAATTTCATCTTGTTGGGGCGATTTGGAGTGCAGATAAATTCAACAAGGCACAGGCAAGAGGTAATTAGGGACAAAACAATAGCCATCGTGGGACTGGTGAAGTGATGTAACCAAATACCAAGTGGCCGAAAGGAATATTCAACGCACAACTCTACCACGGAACGTTACACGATGTCATAGAAATCACGCACACACTGTTTATCAGAACCGGACATATTACATTCAATACCTATCTCTGCGAATTCTAATTTGTTCTATATCATTATCGTGATAAAAAAATCAACATTTTCAAGAGAATTCCGAGTCCAAAATATGTCCAAAAAAAAATCAAATTTCACTAAATACGGGAAAAGCTTCGTTTAGAGTTAGAGGCTCGATTTTATTTAGAAGACCGCCGCACTTTACCTACTAAATGTTCTACACGGCTACGGTATGCGAGTCTGTGAGCATCATGTAATATTGATAAGCAATTTTCTACTGTATGACATTTTCTGAGGCTGTAGGTATGATTTACAGGTTTGAAGAATCCTATTTCATAATAAATCCAATAATTTTAATGCAATTAAAATATTTTTTAAACGATTTTTATGCTATTCATTTACAGGATCTCTTTATCTCTTTTTAAAATAAATAAATCATGAAACGATCTATTTTTTAAATTGATGAGCAAAAATACGTTATCATGGACCAAAAAGTATAAATCATAATAAAAATATTAATATATTATATTTAGTGACGACCAAATGCTTTGCCGAATTGCACGAAAAGTGTTTCAGCAAAATAGAACTATGTGTAATTAATTAAGTAATAAGAGTCATTGTATCATATCTAATGCGATGTTGCAGTTTGGTCAATAAACTAATTTAAAACTATCCATACTTATTTTATTAAGTTGAGTTTAGGGCGAGTTTTTACCGTTTGAAATAAAGAAACACTATATTTTTTCATATCAATGATATAAAAAAATACATAATTCTTATGTTTGTTTGTTTTTCAGAAAAATGATAACCTTAAGGATAAGAGAAGTGTGCTTGGCGTGTGTGGTATTGGTGGCCCTAGTATCCATCACGAGTGCCGCCCCTCAGGGAGCACCGGAGAGTGAAGCCCCCATGCCGGTAATTATAATCAACTGTATATCATCATCATTCCACAAACTGCCTCCAAGCCAAGCCATCGGCCGCCAGTTCCCGTGCATCCTCCCGTCAGGTCCACGTCCCTCACCTCTGACGCAAACTGCCGACGGCAATTGTATATAATCACTTTAAAATATGATGTTACATCAATAAAAGAATTGTGTTAAATTATTATTGTTTGGGTAAGTTGAATGATAGCCTAGAAAATCGAGGTATCTAATTTTCCAATACCTAATTGACGAATGAAAATTTAAATGTAAAGCATTATCAGAACACAAATGAAAACGAATAGATAAGACCTTTAAAATACACGTTTAAATCCTTAACAAAGAGTCTGGTGCTAATAAGTAATAATAAAGTGAAAATATTGAACAGATTCATTATACTCGAATTAAATGTAAAGCATTATCAGAACACAAATGAAAACGAATAGATTAAGACCTTTAAAATACACGTTTAAATCCTTAACAAAGAGTCTGGTGCTGATAAGTAATAATAAAGTGAAAATATTGAACAGATTCATTATACTCGAATTAAATGTAAAGCATTATCAGAACACAAATGAAAACGAATAGATAAGACCTTTAAAATACACGTTTAAATCCTTAACAAAGAGTCTGGTGCTAATAAGTAATAAGTGAAATATTGAACAGATTCATTATACTCGTATAACACTGAAAATATTTTAACAACGCACCTACGATTTTACTCTGGGAAGTATCTGAAAGATATGAAGAATTTTTATTTATTCATTGACAAATCTAAATCAAACATTCTTGACATATCAACACAGAGCCTTATGCTTCATTAGGTGCCCACAAGAAAACAGAGAAGGATTTCAATATTTTTACAGTCCCTCGCTATGATAGCTACGCAGTTCAAAAAAATTATTCTACATCGTTATTGTGATAAGAAAATAGATTTATTCTGAAGCAAATACTTTTAAAATTAGTATTCGATTTTTAAATTGCATTATTACTAACCAAAGACTTCCTGTTTTTATTAATTTGCAGTACGAATACAAATACGACGTGAAGGACCCGGAGAAGAATCTCTTCTTCGGGGCTAACGAGTTAGGGGACGCGAGCGGGAAGGTGACGGGAGCCTACAGGGTGCTACTACCCGACGGTAGGCTCATGACGGTGGAGTACAGCGTGGACGGAGACAGCGGCTTCGTGCCCAAGATCACCTTCGAGGAGAACGCCAAGCCGCTGTAGGGGCTACCAAGGACTACCAAGATGCGAGGTCCGAGCGAATCCAAAATACGAAAATCATTTCCGAAATAAGCTGAGAATGCAAATAAATAAAGAGGAATAATGCGAAATTGTAGGTGTTAATTGTTTTTCAATAGGTTTATTAAAAAGGGAGATACAACCGTTTACAGTTTGTAGCTTAATGAAAAGTTGACGATCATCGCCAGATTTTTTTTTCATCATAGCTTCAAAGATTGAATGATTTCATCGTTTATTGAAAAACCAATTGTCAAAACGATAGCTTTAGGTTTTGATATTTTTTGTTTTATTTAACTGCATTTAATAATAAAGTTTAGAGATAAACTAAAAGCCTATTTTGAAGTTTTGAGTCGCAAAAGGTCGTAAGTCATAAAAAAAATTCTGCGCTCTGCTGTAAAATTTGTAAGCCGAGTAAAAAATTTTTTTCATTGAGCTAACATTAGTAAAATTTCGATACACCATCAATATTTTTTATAAAATTCGATATTTGTGCCTTCTTTTTTACCCAAAAAAATAATTTTGAGAATATAGTGAATTGTATAATATGTGACATTATTTGTAATACTCTAAATTCTTATAGTTGAAAAAAATGTGGCTTAGGTACGCGGCTCTCAATATTTTCACGGTGAAATTTAATTTTGTATTTTTGATTCGTCTTTTGCCAAAACACAACGAAACATAATTGACTCGGCACGACTAATGATTGTAAATACACCGAATTTAGTATTTAAGAGTTCTCGAATGCAAATCTTGAGGTTAAAATGATTAAATTATTTATTTATACGCAATGATGATATACTCATTTTCATAAGTATTTAGTGATTCTATAAATATTTATAATATTACCCTGTAGCTTTCTTCGCTGATCTGTTTAATTTAATATTTTCCGGCAGATATTCTGCTTAACGCCATTGAATTGATTTTATACCTAATAAAGGATTTAACATGAAAATAATTGTTTTTATTTACTAATAAATATAAAATATAA
Organism: Micrasema minimum; assembly: GCA_022494985.1. Lineage (NCBI taxonomy): Eukaryota > Metazoa > Arthropoda > Insecta > Trichoptera > Brachycentridae > Micrasema > Micrasema minimum. Next base: position 53,223 of record JAGVSP010000221.1, on the reverse strand, counting down.
TTAGTACCTTGTCTTGAATGCGGGTCATAATAACGGCAACTCCTTCAGTATCGAATTGTGGTCTACCAGCCCTTCCATCATTTGGAGAACTGTACTCTCTTCATACTCCTTAAAAATTCACTACGCATTAATATAGAAGTTTAAGGTGAGTATGAAAAATGCAACGGTAGATTGAATATCAGTAAGTGAATCCGCCACGATGAGACTCTCTGGTAACTTCGTCCGAACGAGGATCGGAAAATGGAAGAGGACTTACCAGAGCTGGACTCAAGGGCGGGATATGAAGGAAGGACCACCAGGAAGGGCGAAGTATCCTGGAATACCCTGGAACACCACGTCGAACTGGCGCGGCGGGACACAAACGAGGGGCACAGCACACTTTACTCACTTTTGGTCGAGGGGTTTCGGGAATTGGAATCTGGGAAGCTTGGAGATGGATGACGAGTATCACGAGGGTATAACGAGGGTGGATAGAATGAAGAAAGATCAGGATCACGAGAAGGACGGATGTTGCGAGGTAGAGTAACGTTGCTGCGCTGAGCGAATATTCGAGACTGAATTTTGTTGGATAACAGGTGACAAAACGGAATGGAATGGGTGAAGGTAGGCGATACATTTTGGAGAGGAATTCGAACTACCTATACCAGAGAGTATCAATGATGGCCAAACCAGTAAGTAAATTAATATTTTAAAATTGATAGTAATGAAAACTTTACCTGATATGCACCATTATTGTAATACTGAGTTGTTTTGATAATAACAAGGTGGGCCGGCAGATTCACTCCCATTGCTAAAAAATAATTTGAATTGATATTTTAAATACCGATAAATAATTTAATTTTGAATGCATTTTTAAAATCACGTTTTACCTAATGTGGAAGTTGTTATAAAGACAGGTAAATTCCCTTCTCGAAACATCTGTTCCATTATACTTCTGTCTTGCTGTAAAAATCCAGCATGATGGCATCCTATTCCACTACGAACTAGAACCTACCAAAATTAAAACATTAACTCAAAATTGAAATAGAGAAAATTCAGAAAAGTAAAAGGGTATAAGGTAAAAAAATACCTGCAACTTTTTTTCACTCAACCGACTTGCCATTTGTGAAAATTTTTCAGACTGTTCCTGGGAAAATTGAAATAATAGTTCTCTAGAAAGAACTTCGGCTGCCATCAGAACACTCTTTCTTGTATTACAAAATATCTGGAAATTCAATGGATTAAGAGACCTGTTAAAACCACAAAAGGTAACGTGCAGTGTTTTTACCTTCGAACAAGAATTTCAGAGAAGTGACATTACATATTTAAAAAATATTACCGTGTCTAGGTGTCTAGTTACCCACCACATCACTCACTACGTCATCATTAGACATATACGCCACACGTTTCGTGTATTGGCCTAAGTGCTGGAGTTTTTAGACGGTGGAATTTGATAATAAGTGGTGTTACGAAATTAGCCCTAGGAAGTGAATATTTTTAGAAATTTTGTATGGCAACGCCCCTTCTAGTTAATTCTTGTTCGAAACTTCCTACATATTTTGTATTTTAACTCACCAAGGTAGGTTTTCCGGTACAATGCCTTTCAATAATGTTCTTCAGCTTATAGTTGAGATACATGTCGAACTTGAATAGACTCTGTCCTTCCTTACAAGGGAAGCCCTCTACGATTTTCAGTAATTTCACGGGACGAAAACTCTTCTCCAATCCTTTGAAAAATGAAATAAAGAAATACAGATAGTAAAATATATTTATTTATCTACTATTTATTTTATTGTTTTTACGCCCATAAGGCTTTTTACATAAGACATTTTTAAATGATTACACAGTAGGTAGCTATTCATTACCGCCAGTTGCTCGATCACAGATCAGTACCGACTCGGTAATAAGCGACGTGATAACGATTTCTTACCCATGGATGTTTAACGTTTTCGCGATCACAATGGAACACGCGTTAAAAGTTATCGATCGGGATTATTAAACGAGCGCATACTAGTCGCGAGCCATTTCCCGAGATATATCTTATTCGCACAAATCGTCATTCAATCTTTATTATAATTTAGCCGGTTTTCGGCAAGCCAAATATTGAGAAAAGCAGTCGACATAATAAAAAATCCGACAAGCGCGATGTTTTGACGTTTGACGGACGGCCGCGATATAGCGTAGATCGGCTCCGCTCGGCTCAGATCGTCAATGCTCGGCTCAGCGATCGCGGTATTGAACGGTATGTCATTGTGATCGCTCAAATCGTTAGCGTTAGCACTTGATTAGCACGTTTTTAACTACGTCGATAGTTATCTGTGATTGAGCTACATGTTCCCTAAAATGCACTAGATTTGTATTGAAAACATCAATATTGTTAGTATACTTATTAGCCAGTGTGTGCATTCTACGTATCGGTGAGTTAGCACTGTAATTGGTCGATGATTGGCTACAGTAAAATAGTGCATTACTACGGGTAACTCGACCAGGCACTCGTATACTAATTAAATTTGTTAGTTGACAACAATCAAACATAGATTTTAATACTTTGAACAGAAAGAGCAAATCATTTAATTTTCTTCTATTTTCTAGTGTTTGTATATTCAAAAAGTTATTTAAAAAGTTATAATTTAAAATTAATAAAGCGCAAAAATTTATGTTGGACTCTTTCAATGTTCTTTACGTGAACCCTGTAATAAGGAGACCAAATAACCGAGTTATATTCAAACTGACTTCTTACTAAAGGAATATACAAAATTTTCATAGTTTTCACAGATTCGGAATTTTTTATTGTCCTCCCGTAAAAATCCCAATGTTCTCATACTTTTATTAACTATGTTTTGAATATGATTAACGAAGCATAATTTGGATAAATAGATAAATAAATTGTGAAGTTAATAACATACTTATAACACGCTGCCGGGTGATCTCTAGTCCCGAGCCATTCTGCAATATCCTCTGCATTTGGAATGGTGGCAGAAACGGCTATGAACCGAATGTCGATAGGGAGGTGTTCACAATCTTCTTCCCGTAACTCCTCGACTATTTGGTCGACACTGGAGGTCGTGTTTAGATCGTCCTTTCTCTTTTTGGCATACTTAGAAAGAGATATTGATGCCTAAAAGATAATAAAGTACATTTTTTATTTTTTTAAAGTAACACTTTAGTTCTCATAATATACGCAAATGGTTTTAATCTTCGAAAATATATTCACTAGAAAATTAAAAAAATTTCATAACACCACTTATTATCAAATTACACCGAAACGTGTGACGCAGATGTCTAGTGATGACGTAGATGCCTAGTGATAACGTATAAGTGACGTGGTGGGTCACTAGCTGTCACTAGGCAACACTAGGCACGGTAGTATTTTTCAAGTATGGAGTGCCACTTCTCTGAAATTCTTTTTCGAAGGTTTTAATAAACTACTTTGTTTATAACTACTAAATTTTATTGATCGATGTTTTTCTCACGACCACGACCACGAATCATATTCCACAACAGTTATTTTGGATTAGTCAAAAGTGACCATATTTGAGTAAAAGTAATAAAGTTTTAATTAAATAAAATTCTTATGCAGACATGTGTCGTATTTTTATTTAAAAAAATATTTCACCGAATTGAAAGGGGGTTTAGAGATAAAATAACTAAGTATTGTATCCGTACAAAGATACTGAAACATAATATAATAATGAAGGATATTGATTTTGCGCTACTGTCTAATACATTATGATATTTTTTGGTAAGTAGGTATTCAATTTTAGTTCGCGGAACAATCAACAGTATTCCGGAAATTGCTGCATTAGGTACTTATACCTGTATTGTTTTCATTCTGCAAACGACAGCTTCAAGAACAGGACCACGAACATCTTCGTTCAAAAGGTGAACCTAAAAAAAACATAAATTTACTTTGATGTACCTAACTCTAGTTGTAAGGATTTTAAAAAATCTATGTTAGGTACTTATGCATTTTAAGACCAACGAGTTGCTTTACCCATCAATTATAAACAACTTGACCATTTGAACTATACGTTTATGGTCTTTCCACCTCCTTGTTAAACGAGTCCCACTTTTCTGGAGTTGTCATTATAATTCTGAAACAGGAGCCCGATTACAAAAACCCTCTTAAATCATTATCTTTTACTGTTTATAAAAGTTTATCCATCCCGTGGTGGGATGGTATCGCGTTTGGCCGCTAGATAATTATGAGGTCGCGGGACCGATTCCGGCAGAGTCAATATAACATATTTTTGGCCATTTGTTGTAAACCTCTATTAGCAATATACCTAGTGTGGTCCTTTTTGAAAAAATTATATTTGCTTAGGGGTTATATTCATAGAACAGAATCATAATCGCCTCAATAGGAACTATAATCACGAACAAACATTCCAATTTTTGTACAGTAAATTAATTATTTTTTCTAAACTAAATAAAAATTGATTGGGTAAACCTTCGAAAAATGGGGTAAACTTCCGTTTTCGATTGCCCTCTACGACACGATTATTGTTTATTTTGCGTATCCAAATTTTTTAAACATACTTATAATATTTTAGGTGATTGAAATCCAGCGAGTTTGTATCTCCAGTGACTTCTATACATGGCAAGCCAAGATGTGAAAATTTTCCGTACCAATCTTGCAGTCGTTCTGTACATAACGCCTTTACAGGTGCCACTAAAAACGACACATTTTTATTATAAATTAGTGCTTTAAAAAGAAAATTCTAGACTTAAAAGTGATTAAACTTACTATAAACAATTTTAAAGTCTCCTTTGTAATTTAAATCGTTTTTCTTTTTCAGCAGATGCACGACTGCAAGTTCTAAAATAACAGTTTTTCCAGAACCCGTTGGAGCCGAAACGACAATAGATTTGTCTGAAAAAGAAATATTATTTAAAATATTACCTAACGAGGAATCCAAAAAATGTGAGAATCACATGCATTGAATTTTGTTAGCTCACCTGTATGCAAAACGTCATCTAAAATTTTTGATTGAATTTTGTTAAAGTATGGATACTGAAAAATGTGTCGATATTTTGTATCTGAAAACTTTATGATAGAGGAAAATATTTTTTTATTTAAAATAGATCTAAAACATCTTCTATTTCATCTAAAGACATCGGTTCTGATTGGGTGCTCATTGTTGTCCTAATTATTTTCAATATTGTGTACTCTTATTAAATAAATGTTTTGAATGTTGTTAAGAATACAAACTTAAGTTACTTTAAAATAGTTTCGTGAACCTAACTTTTTTGAAAGAAAATTACAAAGAAAAATCAAAAGACGGTAAAAATTCAAAATTTCACAATTTACATGTTGCCACCATAACATAACTATCTTAGTATTGCCAGAAAAAAATAATATTTTACCTATTAATTACTTTTGTAACATAGAAAATATGTTTAATTTGGCTATTTTACGTGCCATAAATTAATTATAAAAAGTTTTATTAGAACTCTTCTAAACATGGCCCAGCACGGCCATTCATAGTAGGGAGGAACGGAGGTTTCAAAAATGTTAATCCGAGACATTAAATTGCAAAAAAAAGCTATTGGCATCGTCCATCAACAGGAGGAAATTTTCTTGATTTCCTAATTTTCGTTTTCGTCGACTATTGGCTAGAATATAAAATAATATTATAGAATAGGTGCCCATATTTTGAAGAAATTGCTATTTCATGGGATGGCCCATGCTTTTAAGCGGCATAAAAATGCAGTTTAGCCACTTCACGAATGTTAAAATATTGTTTCCATAGACCGCATAATTTAAATAAGGAAAATCATGAAAGTTATTAATTTTGACAGTTGTTGTTCGTGTGGCTTGTAACTTCTAAGAAACTTGCTGTTCTTATTGGAAATAGGCAAAATACAAATAATCCGTGGACAAAAAATATACCAAAAAACTGCATACGTAAACAAAATCACGACTTGACATAAGCGACACAAAACTTTTATTCTGATTGGAAAATAAATAACTTTTAATACAATATAATAATTGAGCTATAAATACCAGCATAAGTGGAGCCATGTCTTTGAATTGGAGTACCTAATGTATAAAAAAGAACATGAATTAAGATGACTATTGGTTTTTCAAATTGATCTCACAGTATTTGCATGATGAACAGGTAAAAAACAATAAAATTATATTGCTGATTCCAACTCCTAACTATACTTAGTTACATAAAATAATCATGCCCAGAGTTATTGACATCTGCCGATGATTCATCTTATGTTGAAATTAGATATTTTCTAAAATTGTGAACCTATAACCGATAATCGATTATGTCCTATTAATTTGAACTAGTTTTGATTCGCGGTAGGCAGAGGAGGTAGGAACTCGAAGAACTGTATGAAATTTATTTAGATATATATATATATGTAAATTTGGAAAAGGTGAGTTAGTATAACATGAAATAATAATGGTTGCATATATTTTAACATAAAATTGTGTTGCATTCACAATCGTAATGTACGAAAAACGTCATAAAATATTTTTAATTGAGTTCTTAAATTTTTCAGCACTAGCCTTATTGATGAGGATGCTTTAAAAATAGTAGCGGATATAATTTATGAAAGAAAAAGGTTGAGGGACCACGATTTTACAAACCTTTGTGAGAAAAGTGAACGAGTACACGCTAGCTACATTTTCTATCGAGATAATATAGAAACAGATCCAATATCACAGCTATGCTCAGAAATATACGTAATGCTGGTGAGGAGAATTGGTGCTACAAGACAAGAAGGGCAAACTCCAGGGTGGAAGGAACTGGGTTGCCAGTTGGGACTAATTGCAGAGGAAATATATGTAAGTTGGTAAATCATAGAAATATTGTGTTGTCGAATCGTCATAATACTCTTTTTTATGCCAAAACTACGGTAGATTCATAAAAAATAATAACTATGTACAGCGATAGGTTTCACAGCTTTCTGTATGCTGAAAGTGTTTTTAGGCCCTGTGTTTTTGCTGTTCATTGCAGATGTTTGAAGCATATAATAGTGTACATCACCTATGCAGGCGAGGTTCTTATTTTTATAAATAAATGATAATCAGCAGCTGCAAAACATGTACCATTTTTCAGATTTATATGCAAATGTTTGTTCAATCTATGATACATTTTAGCTCAATTAAAATGAATAAATGTTTAAAAAAAATGTTTTTAAAGGTTAAAGTTAAAACAATCACTTTTACAATTTTAGTATATTGACAACAGTAAAAGAAGCTGTCCTACAGATATGGTTCTGCGAGTATTTACTCAAAGTGACGATGCTACCTTTGGAAAACTAATCAAAGCTTTATTAACTCTTGGAAGATCAGATGCGATTGAAGGTATTTTTGAATCACTAAATAAGCTAGTAGAAGAACTCTCATACAAAAACAAGCAAGAACAAGATCAGGGATATTATTCCAACACTTCTAAAGAGAGAGGATTGGACATTATAAAGCCAAGATTTGTGATAAATGATGTTCCAGAAGTTCTGCAGTGGAATAGGAAGAAAACAATCAGCGAAAAAAGCAAGGACAATGATCCTCCTAATGAAGAAAACCGTTTCCAGAAAAATGATTTTCAAGATAGTATAGAGTTGACTAGTGGACCTTCTGTATTATTGACCTACTCCGAAGACGCAGTAAACATTGCCCAAGACCTTTTCAACAAAATCAGTAATTTTGACAATGGTCACTCTAAGATTAATGTAATCTGCTTAGAAAATATCAAATCAAAAGTTTTAACAAACCCTGAGCAATATATACGGAATTATTTTGAAGAGGTATAAATTTCATTATTTTTAATTTTGTATTTTTAAAGTAACCAAGTAGAAATATTCTTTCTGGTTGATTATACAGTGAAAGGTTTTATGAGGAAATATTTCATTCCACGCTTAATTGCAGACAAAAGACTGAAATTTGGCTAATGCTGGAATGTGTGAACATGTTTTTTTTGTATAGTATCTTATCTATCACACAAGTGATGATGATTTTCAGGTTTCTCTGTATTTTTGTGGCATGTGCTCAGAAGATGGACGCTGCAACGCGGTCCGAAATGTCATCAAGAGAGGGAACCATAACATGTCACAACAACTAAGGGTGTTATTACACACACCCAAGCAACGTCGATCGATTGGTTTGATAGTTGAAGGCTGATCAACGAATACGGGTCGCTGATCATCAATCAACGGTCGTTTGATGGGTCTCGAATGGCCCCATCGCACGCTGCGGCTCCTGCCATGTGCTAAGCCATTTTACCCCCTCATTGATTGATGACAGTTGCTTAGATGTAGTAAGAGCTATCGATCGACGTTGGCCGATCTCATTTTCTATTACCACCCTAAGGAAATAATTCCAATTAATGAGGCTATGAATTCTAATAAATTAAAAAACATAAATATCGATAACCAACATCATTGTTTTCAGGTTGATTATGTAATACCTATAATTACTGAGAAGTACATAGATGTCATAAGGTCGCCTTCCAATGCATTTGGCAGCAGTCTGAAAATGTCGATTGCAAGCACGTCAGATTTATTTACACGTTGATGTCAACACATTACATAAATGGAACAGGGTGTATGAACATGAAGATAAGAGCAGTATTGTCACAAAATGCAGACAAAAGAGTATTGAGCCAGCTGTGCATGTACCCACTACTGTCTGTATGGACATGGGAAAATGAGCTGGAAAAACTTTTGACTGCGCTCTTTTTAAATAAATAAATTTTAGTTAAGTTTTTATATTTGAGCTTTACGGTGCTATTTTTATTCTATAAATATAATATAATCTACTAATAATGTTGATTTAAATATGTGTCTGACACAAAATTTGTCAAGAAGTCTAAAGAACTGTCTAAAACGTCTATAATATTTCTAAAATTTTCATATTTTGTCTAACTTTTACCTGAGGGGTGGTACAGATTGCTATTGTTAAAAAATTTAAGCAGTTTTTCTATACATAAGATATGCTGCCTTCGTTAGAATTGATAATTACAATTACACTATTTTTTTGTAATTAGAAATACCGAGCATTCAGCGGTTTTTTCATTCAGTTCACACAGGTCAATAAGGAAATGTCTCCTATCTTTCACAAAACTAGCAAACATAGCCTATAATTGGACTTTATTGTTAGAAATTAATACTGTATATATTAAAAATTAAGTGTATGTCTGTTGGCTGTCCGTAAATAAATATTTAAAAAAAAAACTTTTCAACCTTCTCTTATTGAATTCCATCACAAAACATTTCCAAATTTTTATCAGATCTACACAGCTCAGACAGCTAAATTTCAATTATCTAATAACATCCTCATTTATTTGTGAGTGTTCCTCAAATGTGAGAACGTGAAAAAATGCTCAACTAAAAAGTTAGTAATGTAACCATAAAGCTAACTTCTTTATTCCTTATTCATAGAAGATAATCAAGTAATATTTAAGATGAGACAATTGTTATAAGAACCAATGGCCCATTAGTTAGTAGTGGAAATTATTATTACTGTACCTGAGAGCCAAATAGCCTCCATCTTTAAAATCACTTTCACAGTCAATCAGCCACAGTTTGCTGTATTTCCCCAACTTTATTATTTTAACACTATTATATTATACAGTGTCGAAATGAAATAAGTTTGAGATATACTGCGGCTAGAAATCACTAAAATTCATCTCCTAAAAATTATGATTTTTGGCCATCAGGTACAGAATTTTTTTATCAACCACCACAATAGGTTGTGTAATGGAGGGAAATACTCACATTTTATGTATTGGAACATCTTTATCATAGTAAATAAAATATTTATGTACAGTCACAAAAGCATTTGAACATTTTTTTTATAGTAAATAAAATATATGTACAGTCACAAAAGCGTTTTTATTTCAATTATTATTGTATCTTTTAGTGTGATGCAGATATTGAAAGGCTGTATGTTGCTTCATTGATCAATGGTTCAAATAAATAAAAAATCGTCTAGTTCATTTTACCATTTAATACAAAACAGTCTCAGTCTGTCTCAAAACCAACGTACCTTCATCACAGTTGCGATGTGTATATTATAGAAATCGATATATTATCGAAGAGGTTTTACCAATTACTCTCATATGCATCATAACTGCGATCCATACAGATGTAGATAAAGTGGTAATCTGGGCCTAGGATATATAGCTGGACTCAACACGCAGATTTTCTTGTAAATGTCTTGTCATTCTTTCATATACTTACATATAACCATTTCTTACATTTTAGGTCTGGCAAGTAACTCATAATTTTTTTAGAAATCAGAAAACTTACTACGTAATACATCCCTTAGGGAGCCTTTCGGTACAAAAAAAGATTCCGCACACTCCGGTGATATGTATTTTGTGCATCTTAAAAATGATTTAAAAATCGTAAAAACATTAATCTTCCCAAATACTGCTTTTATATTGACCATTTTTTAAGTATTTCTACAAACTATTTATTGCCTAAGCGACATAATAAACAATTTTTTTTTATTAAATTTGATAGAGAAGCGAACTCCGCCCAGTTCTGTTTATTTAGTTCATAAGACAAATAAGTAATACCAGCTAACTGACATCGGTTAAATTTTGTATGAAATACCGCCCATCTCTAATATTAACTTAACATTAGATATCACCATCCGGTCAAAAGAAGGAAAAGTGTGTAATGTTTTTGGTCTCTCCAGAAAATTAAAATTATTGGCTTTTGGGCGGTATTGTTGCTTCGTTGATGAGTTACCTTTTTAAAAATCAAATGGTTCATAAAAATAATATACTACTACTTCTCTCTTCTATCCAAACACAATGGTGCATAGGGCACTGCATTGGTACACCAAACGCAGTGATCATTTTATTACATGACGGTAAGGAGATCAGTCATGCAAATACTATAGAAGAAATCTAGTTAATCCACCAATACATTTGGTGAGTTACCCAATTTAAATACATTAAATATTTTTTCTTTGTCCTACGAAATAAAACAATTTTTTTTAATCACATATTTTAATGAAATATTTTGAAAAACTAATGATTTGTCCTTTAGTTTTAATTTTATAAAAATTGTAGTTTGAAAACAATTTTATTAAAATTAAGCGAAATAAAACAAATAAATTTTTACATAAATCACCCATAATTTCATTCATGGTAAAATAAAAAAACAAAAAAACCGACAAATGCAAAGAAAGGGAAATAAAGAATGTTAATAAACCTAATTGAATATGGCTCTTTCTTATAACATATTATTATTGCAGTCTAACTATACCATTAGGCAAGTATAACATTTAAAAGAATTATATTAAAAAGAAGTCTTATGAATTGTTAGTCGTGTTCAAATCCTCTTCGGTAGCGCTTAAAGTGCTGGCATCCCTCATGTCGATTCCAGATTCTTGATCACCTATCATTTCCTGAAAAAAAAAATTGTTGATGATTATCATCCGTATCACCTTCGCCTGATGAAAATTGTGTATTGAGCAGTAGATGATGATCCCGTGTTTATGGACGTCAGGCAAAAAACAATCTTATGATGATTATTACGTTATGTCATAAACACAGTCATCTATTATTCACTTATACAGAATTGCCGAAACTGTCACTTTTGTGAATAATGTCAATATTTTAATAAAAATCCCTCATAGCGAGACATAATGACGAACCATACTGGACTCTAGACATGATTTAGTTTTTAGAGCTATAAATGTAGAGCACATTATACTTTTTTCACAGTTGTGTCACCAAAGATAATATAAAGGAAATAAAATACCGTTAAGACTTCCACCATACTCTTGGTTTCCTCCAGCATCTGTTTGCAGAGAATATTCTCCTCTTCCAACTTTTCTATTTTCTCATGTAGTTCTTTGTTTTCTATCAAGGCTTCAGCAAGGGCTTCACTACAAGTTTTTAATAAAATTATTATTTTGCATCACTTAGTGAACAAAGGTACACTTAACCATCTAATATTCATTTCAGAGTAATTTGCTACTTTTTTGCTGGGTTAGTTTTGATTAAACCAATCTAACATCATCCATCTCATAGTGTTTATAATTTATTACTACTGTTCACTAAGTTCACAAAGTTTGGAGTTTCAACTAAAATGATAACAAATATTTCTTCGCCATAACCGATACCTCACTATTTCCTTGTAATAAGCAAATTTGATTGTATTTCACAAAATTACTCAGATGAAATTTGAGGAGCTGGCAAATAAAACAATTTGGTGGAAAATCAAAACTTTATTGCTGCTATCAGCACTTATTGCAGGCAGCTATCCAATGGGAGGACTACTCAAGTCAATACCAGATGAACTTATTAACTTAGTTTTTAGGCTCATCTGTAAGATTGAGTTGGAACCAATTTCCTTATTTTGCACTTTAGCTCCACATTTATCTTATGGTATAAAAAAAAACATTACACATACTTAAAGAAGTGTATAATTTATGTATATTTTTTGTGATATTTAATACATACTTTGTATATACTTCTACTGTAAAGGATGTAAGAAAACCACAGTAAAATAACAGCGAAGTGTTTTGTGAAGTATTTTGAATTAAAAATAATCTAATTTTGAAAATTCTAAAACAAATTAATTCAATACTTCGTGGGCATTGAATTTGTCTATGTCTATAAAGTATCCAATTAATTTGTTGTATAAATTTAAAAATCTAATTTTATTGTGAAAATACTTCATAAACAAAATGCTTTGCCTAAATGTCGTAGGGGTTTTCTTACATAGGGACAACTGAAGTGGAAAGGTTAGATGATGTAAAATATAATTGACAGAATGATTTTAAACGTAATTTGCGATGCTTATTGGATATCAAAGAATAAATAATGAGATTTAATCTTACCCCCTTTTCTCAGCTAGAATCTGCCAATAACTTTCCGATGGTCCGGCATCACTAGTCAAATCTTCAACACTGATTTTGTCATCAGGTCCCGTCTGGATGCTTTGTTCCTTATTATCTAGCTTCTTCCTTTTCAAATCCACTCGGTCCTTGATTTCACTATAGTTGAATAAATAATACAGGGGGTGAACAACCCAGACGGTACAACGTCCAAAGTGCAAATATAATTCAGCTGCGTCAGGTATGACTACACGAGTAAGTAATTCCTAGAAAATCATCAGCTGACGCTGCAATTCATACGGGCAGTATGGCTTTGCACACGAATGTCTATCCCCACCATACAACTCTAATAACAAAGGACTACTGTCCTATAAATACCCGTACCGAGGGTCAGAACAGCAGTGCAGCACAACCATCTTATACCATCTACGCAGTAACTCTCTTCAGTCGGAGAATCGCCTGTACACGTCAGCAGCCAAGACGCCGTGTCTTGCCTGACGTAGACGATGCCGTCATGGAAGCCTCGGACCACGCCCTGGATTCACACTCTTGGTACCAGCAACGGAAGCCCGACCGCATCGTCTGCTCTCCACGTCGCTTCGCTACCAACGTTGTTCCAGCCGCCGACTTCGCTCCATCGCTACGGAACTGCCACGCACTCATCATCCGACACGCAATAGACATCATTGTTCACTGAATAAACGATAACAACATCACCGGCGTTTCCACTAACCTTCCACTGGTAAAAGGGGACTCCTCTACCTCAAAAACCCTTTTACTACTGTTGTGCTAAGAATCAACTGAGATACGGTGATTGTTGCACAGTATTTTATTAAGAAATGGAGATTTTTACTAGTGTTACACTTAATATTATTACAAGATAGACTCCCGCATGATTGCTTTCCTCATAAACTTTAGGTACCTACAATTGAAAAAAAAACAGGAATTTGGTTGAAACTTACATGGTGACTTCCTTGATTGACTCTTTGCCAACAATTTTGGTTATACGACCAGTTAAATTTTCTTTATCTGTCGCCACAGGTTGCACCGTCTGCAGAAATTTACGATTAGGCTGCATGTTTTCCTGAAACATAAAAAGCAATTCAGATGCCGCAAGTTTTAGGCAAATATACATAACCAAAATATGAATAATTACTTGTTGATCTGTAGACTTCGAACGAATGGTGACTTTTCTTGGCGCTTCCGATAGTATTTTGTCTTTTGACATTGTTCAAAACGTATGACGGAGAAAAAGTACGGACAGAACAATAGTTTTATGCATCCATAACAAAGTTTGACAGCTACAAAACGGTTCTTGTAGATTTCCCGCTTTTTAGAAAAGATCGCTGTTGACAGTGATGGCTGACAGCGCACGCGCAACGCGCACGGCGATGTTATGTTGGTAGAAGTTTATTATTACCATAACACAAAAACTATTTACCCTTTAATAGGAGGCATTAAGGAGGGAAAAAATGAAAAAAAAACTTATACACATATTTTTATAATGTTTGTATACGTTTTAATTTAAGTAACCCAAGTGGCCTTTAAAAAAATATTTGTTTTACTTAATAATTTGTCCACCTCGTAGCGTAATGGTAGTGCAATAGCTGCCGTGCATGAGATCGCGGTTTTTTTATATTTTTAAAAAATTATAAATAATATTATACTGTATAATTATTGTCATAAGCCTTGTCAAATTGATTTGATGAAGTATTAAAATATATATTAAATAAATAAAAAAAAAAAATCTGTGCAATCTTATATATGATAATACGAACATATTTCAATTTGTAAATACTATTTCCAATAAAGCCATAGTGGCTTGTGCTTGACAAAAGGAAGCGAGTCGTTTCGAAGTGAGGATTTAAACCGAGGATCTCTGGACTCATAGACCGCGACACTTATTACCACTGGGCCACCACCCGTTCAAATATTGACATGATTTGACATTAATTTACATGTGATTAAATTTGCCCGTTGCCTTATAAAAAATAACGACCGCATTAGTAAATGTTACGACAGTGCACACGGTCTTATAGATTGATGCAGCGACCTCTGTGGTAAATTTTACTATTTTTATAATTATTTGTATGACGGCCCGACACAACGTTCACACACCGCGAAATTGTGTTAGTTTGAGTATACAAATATGTTTACAGCTACTACGACGTAACTGTGGAAAGTCGCAAAACTGAAATAAAGTGTAAGACAATATGGCGAAATCAATCCCCAAATTAGTTACTTTTTGCCAGGCATTTTAGCAATTTGCTATTTATTTATTTAGTAAATTCGTACATATATAATGGATATATATTTTTTATGGTCCAGGACTGCCAAATAAGCTGAAAGCTGAGTAGGTATTGGCAATCCTGTTACATACATTTATTATGTACAACAGGTTTATACATAATTTTTTTAGATTACCAAATTAATACAATAATAATTTGAGTGTAGAAACTTAAGTGTACATAATATCCCTACAATCACATCACTGGAAATGCTATAACGCATGTTATGGGTATAAAATAAAATCTGGGGGTTAATGCCAAAAGTGCCTATGTCAAAAAAGTGCATTGTTCAGGAGATGGAATTAATTGTTTATTATAAAACAATAGGTATTAATTACTTTTAACAAAATTTATTATATATTATGATTCTTTACCCTCTTAACCTTTCAGTGGCTGACATAAGTACATATAGCATTAAAAAAATGGTCATTTACGAGTGGTTTCTGATACCTTACTCATTTTGACCAAAATCTTACATAGGCACTTTTAGCATTAACCCCAGAAATAAATTTGTTTATATGTAGGAACCTAAACCACAGACACGAGAAATCACGATTAAAATTTAAAGTTTTTCTGTTGGCTGCCACTTTTTCACTAGTGTTCCGCGGTTGAATTTAAATCTCGTATCAAAAGTTTACAACAGTATAAGAAACTTTTAGAATGGAAAGATTTTATAGAAATAATATGAATGCAGGAGCAGGTATTTAGCGTACAGTTAAAATAAGTTTGATTTAAAAAATTCATTCGGTTTCATACGTACCTTTACCAATTTATTACCTATTTATGATTACAGCACCCTATCCACAAACACTCCCGAGAGGATCTAATCAAAATGTTTTCAAACCAATTCCAGAGAGGTAACTATTTTATTAATGATACATTATAAGTATACTGTATTTTCAACAGTACCTATTAGTTTTAAAAAGAGGAATAAGCCATTTACTTAATGTGTAGTGTTCTTGAAAAAAATAAACCAATACTAGGTACGAAAAATGAAATAATTGGATGGGGTATAACAATCTCATAAAATCTTTGGAAATAACTCAAAAATTAATAATTAAAATAATGCTCAATAAAGAGAGAACCTTCCCCCCTCTCCAATTATTTCAGGAAGCCAATCTAATGGAAATTAGACGTTTAAATTTATTGCAATGTTTAAGTTATGTATTTATGCACCAAAACTTTTTTACTAGAAGCTCAAATAGGTCTAGTCAAAGAAGAAACCGAGTGCTAGAAATACCACATTGCAAAACAAGACTTGCCCAGAGACATGCACATTTCATTGCCCCCAGTTTAATTAATTCTGTATTAACAATGAAATGGCATTGTCAAGTTTTTCTAACTTCGCATCATTTAAAAAAATAACTCAGAGTTGGATAAATGCTGTAAATGTAGATTCATTTTTGACATAAAGTTAAACATAACCATAATCACAGTTATCATCATGTAAATATTTTCATGTGCTGAATATTATAATATCTAATATTATTGATATAACTGACATGTTTTGTTTCTACTTGTTTAAGATTTCCTAATGTCCACGGAGTAGAAAACACCCGATATGTAAATCAATCGTACCAAGGCATGTACGATAACATGGAGCCTGTGAATCAGCAATATCACTACATGCCATCCAGTAATGTTCAGAATATACACGATTGTCCGACTCCAGATCTCTTTTACGGAGGTTCATCTGCTTCTTATCCACCGGGTTATGGAGAAAATCTAGAGGTAGCTATGTTGTGATTATAGAAATAATTATTAGCAAATCATCGGTGGCCTAGGTACCTACAATATTATTTATTATTTCAGTTACGTGTAAATAATATTTAATACGCGTAAAAAGAAATACTAAATATTAAAAATTTACTACGTACCTACTTAGCAATTTAGTTTACTAAAATAAAATACTTTAGGGTATTTATAATGATTTATTTCTCTATATTTTTAAAAAGTTCGTTAAGATTGTAAAAAAAACAAGCACGAAAAAACAACAGATTGATATTAAACACAAATTATATATATACTTACTAGTAAAATATTCAATTAAATATGATTGTAATAAATACAATATTATTATTATTTTGAATGCAATACCTACTTATTTTTTTTCTTAATAAAATTAACATAGGTAGGTACTAGGTAGGTACCTACTTACCGTTGTATATTTTTTATAACTTTATAAATACGAAGGTATCTAAATAATAAATCAATTATTTATTTTAAAAGTATTCAAGAAAATAAATTCCCCTTTGTTTTTATCATACTGCAAAGTAACTTCTGTTGAAACTCGCTTGTGATCGGTTCCCTAGAAAAAAAAACTAATTAGAAGCTCATTTCAATAAAACTATAAATATTACAGGATTGTAATGGAGCCCAATGTTCATACATGCAGTATGGACAAGATTTCGCCAAAATGCCTCGTTTGGGAAATACGATGATCGAAACACAACCGTGTGTTGTGAGTCGTCGTCAGGACGAACTTCTCATCCACCTCTCGTGGACTTCGGTCCACGGGCGGGCGGGCCCGGTGCGGGAAAAGAAAATATTCACACCCGTAAGTATTATCCGAGGATGTTAAAAAACCTATTATTTTATTAATTATTTTAATTATTAAAAAAAAATGTTTATAAAAATACATAAGTATTTACAACACAAAAAATGTTTAAGAAAAAAAAACACAATATTCGTATATTTTTATTATTTATTTTTTATCTGGTTTTTTGTACAAAGAGTTTGTGTACATTAGCGGGTTTATTGCCTAATTGGCAAAATCTTACAACCAACCAATAAATAATAAAGTAGTGCAGGTATATTCTTTTGGATTCGGCTTGAGAATATGGTATTTGTGGCATCTTTTACTAGATGCTGATAAATCCCCAACCAATCAAAGCACTGTTTCTATAGGAACCAATAGGGACGTAACATTGAACCTCTTCAAGTTTTTTGGTCAAATGTTCTTAGGGCTGTTCTTTACACTTCTATCTTCCTTGATATTAGCTTATTAATACTTACTACTACTACTACTACTACCCTCCCTTATACGCATCTAATGGTGCATAGGGCACTGCATTGGTACACCAAGAGCAGTGAATCTTGATAATTTGTTACATGTAGCTAAGATGATTATCTTACGCTTCAGTGCCTGTCCAAGTTAGGTATATGAAATGTAGAAACTTACTTTTAAAAAAAACAATTGATAATTAATTTACAACAAGCCGCATTTAAAAAAAATATACATTATGAGTAGGGACCTGTATGTACCTTTCTAGATAACATTTGATTTCTTGTCATCTTATGATAAAAATCACAATTTTATATACAGAAATTTTTACCATAGGATCTTATAAGGATTACCATAGGATTTAAATGTTCTGAAATATCTTCAAAACATTAAAAATGGTTGAGTAGGTAATCTAAATATCAATTTATGAAAATGAAGTTATTTGAAGATTTATTGCAAATTTCTTGGGTCAGGGCGTTAATTTCCGGAATGCGTCAATCCGATCGTTTGATTGCTTAAACGATAAAGGATTATTGCTTGGAATTCTAATTTGGTCTCCAGTAACGATCGTATCGTATTGTGAAGTAGGAACAAAGACAAGAACTAATATAGTTTTTACCAAGTCTTCGTCTTTCACCACGTTCGCTCCTATATGGAGCATGTGGACATCACTAAATCCCCCAGCCAGATCTCTCGCCTCCTCGGGCTCGCATCCATCAGTTCCGCCGAGTACATCCGTAAGATGGTCATCGACGGTCTACCAAGACGACGGGATCCTGCAGGCGTAAAGAAGAGGCATCTCGGGTTCAGGCTCTCCCGAGGCATCCGGAGTACATGCCCAAGCCAGGTCACCGCCGCGACTTCACGACTCCAGTTATTGGAGGTTGCTGCGTCCGTTCCCGAACTTCAGCGTTGGTTATGAAACCAAACGTCAAATCACCTAATGACTAGTATTCTCAGACACTTATTATCAAAACTCAAGCGAGTATTCTGAACTTTTTTGAGGTGCCAGGATCCACATCCATAAAGGAGCACCGGCACAATAGAGAAGGAATTACTAAGTCACGCAGCTTTAAACTTTGCGTTGAGGCGTGTTCAAATTTATGCAGTATTATATTTATTATATACCTATACCTACCAAAATACTTACTCTACCCCAACTTGTTTCCTATTTTCCATCACTTTATTAATTTTATATTCCATCCAGGATGTATTAACAGCACAGTTATTAGAAATTTGAACTGGTTGAAAGTAGCCCAAAATAAAAAGAATTTATTTAAGAAAATGAAAACTGTCTCGTAGCATTATATAGCGATTTTATGTACCTATGTAGGTAATTGAATATTTATTGATGCTAATTCCAGGATATAAATATGTCGTAGAAGTAATTTTAATTTGGTTTAAAAAACCGTTTGTAATAAAAAATTAATGAAAAAAAAGGTTCAAAATTTATAACACGATAATTGTAATAGCACATTATAAAAACGAAATTAATGTTCTTCTTGAAAAATTCAATACAAAAGGTGCCATTATTTTTGACTTAGCGTCAATTTTCGTAATTGGTGTACTTAGTAAAGTGAAAGGAATTACGAGGCCAGTGGCGGTGGCCCTTTTCAAGGCGGATAATACCCTTCATCTTCATAATACGACAATACTATTACCTACTATCCCCTCCTTGAGAAGCCGACAGGGCCAGGGGAGTTCCTCTCATTTGGAATGTGTCGCACTAAGTGCCTCCATTATGTGGCCCGGAACACTTGTCAACTTTCCCAGATCAATCTGCCACTATTACTGATTGATATCTCCCTTCACGCACACCTGTCTACTTCTATACTTGTCTCCTTATATACATAGAGTTATAATCCGAGTCATTTGAACTAGACTCGAGAAGAGATATTGGAGTAAAGAGAAAATATTGCTCAATTTTTATAACAAGTTATTGGTGGTAAAAAATCTTAAATTTAAAAGTTCAGTGGCTCAGCTATGTGAGTGCGTTATAAATAAATGTGCGACTTAATTTTATGTAAATATTTATAAAGAAATAATAATACGATTTAATTAACAAAATAGTTCATTCAAATAATACTATGACTTATTTTTGTTCAGTACTTATGTTCGAACCTAGAGATTTCAATCCGGAGTCCGCGACTCTATCTCTAGACTCTAGACAACCCGGTTTAAATAGGCATTGTTAAAAAATGTAATAAATAGGCACTTTTATAAATACCTTCACAAAGCTTTTGCCACACACACTGTATTTTTTACTATTGAAAAAACACGCTGTATTACAAAAAATACTTCTTTGAAGACTACATATTTTTTGTTTTGTTTCTTGATACCAAAGTAATGTGTGTAAAACAAGATTTCTGCTGTTGACATGTTTATTATTACAAATACTCGCATGTTTGGGAGACATATTTGGGAAATTTTCAAAAGGTTTAAAGGAATTGTTTCCCAAATAATTCATTACCAAGTAGTGTAGAAGTCATGCCTGAGAATCTTCGAGCAGAAAAATATTAATCTTACAATTTAATTCAAAACTGATATTTCCTTCCTACGTAGCAGCAATATAAAATTATGTGAAATGAAGATACTGATTGATATATTTTTTTAAAATTATTGGAAAATTAAGTATTTATGACAATCTTGTAATAGTATTTTTATAAAATAAAAAGAAGTGGCCCTTTTGCCGACAGAAAAACGTGTAAACTATGTAAGCGTTTAAAATTTAGTTTAATTACGGTGTACAAGAAAATTAAATTAGGGTAAAAGCAAAAAGTTATCAGTTCCTACAAGAATTGAAAAACTAGTAGGTAAGTTTTATCATAATAATCCAACGAGTCAGCAACTTCCCTTAATAAAGGCGTAAATGATTAAAATTAGCCGAGGGTGTTCATTTTCCATTCAGTAACTCCATTATTTCAGCTGGTCCATGTGAATAGACTCGATTACCAACTTTTCTATTGTGAATATTCATAAAGTTATAATTTTACTGAAGGTATTTTGTAGCCTTCTCTATCAATATGTTCAGCATGTTGGCCGTATATTCCTAACAATTTTTTATTTTGAAAATGCTTAGAGTGAATACTCAAAACCACGAAAAATAGTTAAATCGCAACATGTTACTCAATACTGACTAACGATTTTTAAAAATAGTTTGTGCACACAAAAAAAAACAGTCCGTCATTAGTTTACGTCAGAACTATGGGACTTGTACTTGACTTGGGAAGATGCATGGTAAGCTATCCTGCCAGTTGGCATAATTCATATTTTTCAGAAAAGGAGTGGATATTGCATGACGATGAAAATAAAACTAATAATATTCACCATATTATGATGGTTTAGATTCAAGTCTTGAAGTTCACGATAGTAAATAATAAAAACAACTAGAAAAACGGTTTAAAAAGAAAGTATGTGCTGCCCAAAATGAGAAGTATTGAGGCTGTAGGATTAGCCAAGGTTTTTTTTCCTCTGAAAAAAAAGAGTTTTCATAAATCTAACAAAGCAAAGCCACGAGTGTAAAAAACGTATATTTTATTATGATATTTTTCTCATTTAATTCTGTCTTGTGTTTTTTATAGTTTGTATTGAATAACTGAAGTCACATCTTGAATGTTTTTCTCTGGCTTGTATCGATTACCGATGATATTTCCTACAAACTGTAGAGTTAGAAACGTTCATTTGATAAAGTGGGTCATTGTTTGCAGGATGTGGACGGCATTACTGTATAGACATAAACTATAGACTACTTCGTTACGTAAGATATTAAATAAATGCTCAAGTTTAACCCAAGGTTTCATTGTGATAATAAATTATTGTGATAATATATTGAAACCATTAAAATGAATAAATATTAATAAATTAATATATACATGTATTTAGTGAATTAGTAAAAAGAATATTTAAGCAGATTTATAGAATGTTTAAAGCACCCTATATTCTTTGCAGATTTCTTAGATACGTTTAAACGCGTTGAAAATTAATATTAAAAAATGTTATTTTATCGATTAATTCGGCATTCACCTTGTAAACACTTCATAATGAATTTATGATTTAATAAAATGTTAGTTAAACGTGTCAATTATTTTATTTATTCTAAAAAATATTATATAAAAAAAATTTGTGGATATTCTATTTCATAGAATAAATTAAAAAAAGTAACACATAACATGTTTATTTAATCATAATTTAAAACATGCTACACTAAGATATATCAATTTAAGAATATTTTTTGTTTCAAATAACTAGGGAGCAAAACTAAATTTGAAAATGTAAGATGTCTGATTCGGTACAAAATATGATTAAAGCAATAGCCATCAATCACAAAAATAATTTCATGTTTTAAGAAAATCGCGTCGGAAATTGGTTTTCTAATCGAAATTCTGGTACAAAGACATTTTCCCGTCGATTCAGGAACAGCAGGCGTAAAAGTCGAGAAAAAATCACTACGGCTAAGTGATTCCATTGTTATTGAAATGTTTGCTCAAAAATAAAGTTTTTTCCAAAACGTTTCACAAGTTGTGCCTTTCTTTGTACAAATCCGTACAGTTTTTTGGTTTCCTTCACCAGCAGGGAAACTTTACCTTACTTCCTCCTGAAAATCTGATAACAATTATTGTCCCTTTGAAGAGACAACTCCACCGGAAGCTAAACAAAACTTTTTCTACCGTTTCATGAAATACAAAGAAGAGATTGTGTGTGATAAAAAAGAAATCACATTCTTAAAGAAAACAACGAGTATTTCGAAATAAAATTTTTAAAAAATCACTTAGGTCTAGGTACCTGTTTTTATAGGATTTTTTTTTTGGACAAATGATTCATTGTTTTGAATTATTTTTAATATTTAGTGCAATATTATTTACTTGTTTATTTAACCACCTCAACAGGTCAGGAGGCCCAATAACAGAGGGAAACAACGTCACAAACACCCAGGCTTGAGAAAAATCACTTTTAATTTTTATGTTCCCACCGGGAATCGAACCCGGAACCTCCGTATATGAGTCCAGCGTCTTAGCCATTACGTTACGGAGGTCACCATGAAAATATAAAAAATATATTCACTTTATCTAATAAAATATCTACGCGTGAAAGCAAATTTGGAAATAATTATTTTACCACTGAAAGTTAAATCTTGGGGGGGTAAATGATATAATTTTAGCATCGCTTAGTTAAAACCACTTCCCACCACCTTTTTGCAAATGATCAGAGTATTTTAAACGAAATTGAATTTCCGTCTTGCGGTGTAGGCGAGATTTAAAAATTCTTTTAGTTGGATGGTGGGTACCTTCATTGAAGAACGCCCAAGCCGTGTAAAGTAAGTGGTCCTTTCAATGAGTTTTTGAAAAGACATAAATTAATCACAAGGTTCCGAAGAAAAGTAGAGAGGAAGTGTTGTTTTGAAGAGATTTTTTTTAAAGAAATAGGACTACAGTGAGCAGTAACACAATTTATGTGACTTAAGACTTGTATAAATTAAATATAAATAAGTAAATAGCGTATTTAATGAATTAGTGCTGAAAATTGGTAGGTACTGTCGTATTACCAAGTAATTTTAAAATAAAGCTCAAGCGTTGGACCTTAATTGATTTTCCGATCTCATTTAAAATTTTGTTTTATTTTCCGGAAACCCGCAGATAATCGTTCAGTGTGAATATAATTTGATTTCGGCAAGTGTAGATGTACGATAAAACGGATTCCTATCTATTTTACCTGCGGCAGGCGCGGCGGTATTTCCGCATGTGAAAATTTAATTAAATTGTGAACGCAATAAATTGGTACGTGCATTATGACGCGTTTCCTGCTCCGCTTGCCCAAAATCCAATTAAAGATTCGGATGCATTGGGTTCATTTTGTTTCAAGCCTCTATCGATCATTTTCCAATATTGTTTTTTTTATTCGTTTATTCGTTCGAGTTCCTATATATGAAGTTAATATTCTAAAATAATATTTTTTTAGCAAAACGAGAGATTTGATTAATCAAAAGTTAAAGTAAAATGATATTCGTAGAGAATCTCGAGTTGTTGGTTTAATGAAGACATAAATGCATTCGTAATGAATATGAGAACAGCTGCAAACAAATCCCAACACTTGAGGTTTCAGAGCAGTTCTGTCTGGGTTTTGCTTTATACCTGGTACAAATTGCTGCTATGAGCTTTTTATCTCATCTAGCTGCATTAGGGAAAAACAATAAAAGCGAGCGTCTCGAATGTTTATGCACCCAAGTTTTTATTAGACGACGAACTTCCGAGATCATTTGTTAAGTAAGCGTCCTTTCGCCAGGCGACTTTAAGTTCTCGGCCACGCAAACTTCTCTTTACGGTCTCCGAGCTTTCTAGTTTCGCATCAATTATTTCAAGACTAATTCTAATGGGTAGATAATATTAAACCGTCTATTAAGTTTAAATAGGTTGGCGTGATTTTTAGTTTTTACACATCGTCATCTTCTTTCACCACGTTTGCTACTATGTGGAGCATGTGGACATTACTAGAATAAAAATAGTGTGAACAGATACAAAAATTCCTTTAGGCAGATAGATAAATGCACTGATTAAACAAATATTTTTTTCACTATCTACAATGTCTTTTCTTTAATAACTATTTGTTCTAGACGATTATTTTTCTAATAAATATTTTTGTGTCTTCAAACTCTACATTATATCTATTGCTTGCTGATACTGTTAGGGGATGGAAAGTATTTTCAAACTCCCCTCGTGGTAGTGACATGCTTTAATCTTAACGGAGTATAATGAAGTGCTTCGGTGTTAACGAGATGTAAACTAGCTATGTTTTCAACAAAGGATTGCAAGAATTAAGCAAATTACAGTTAACTTAAATTAATTATAAATGTAAAAAATACTTGGCACCACTTATCGTGAGAAATATTTTACAGATATACGAGTATAAACGTCTGAAGTCTTACTAGGTGAAAACGTATATCGATAGGTGACGGACAAATGATCTTTTTGTGGATTTTGCAGGAGTTAAACAAAAGAAAAAGCCAACAAATCAACATAAAAAAAAGCTACCAACATATTTTAAATTGTAAACATATTTTATGATAATAATTTTTTTTTCTAAATTGATTCGTGTCAAAAAGCGTCACATTTTGAAAAAGTTTAACAATTCATCTTGTCAAAAAAGTTCATTAAGATAATTCGGCGGTTTCTCATTGATATTACATAATAAGTTCTCTAAAGCCATTCTTATGAATAAAACCGAATTAGATAGATAATGTTTGTAGACCGATCTATTGTTGCTTGGGAACATTTCTTGATTAACGCGATATATAATATTGGACGCGCACGCCGTAGAATACTTCTCACTCCAGGTTACACGTAAGAGTCGAGAATGTCGGCATTCAGAGCGATTAATCGACAGGAATGATAAGAAAAGTTATGCCTAAAAGCAATCCCCGTTATATCATATTCCCCCTGCGTGTCCCGAATAATATTGCGGAATATTGAATTCAGGCAATAGGACAAAATTCATACCGCGCCCATCGCACCAAGGTACGAGGAAAGGAAAATAAAACATTTCACTCGATAAACTGACTTGCTAATAAAATAAACCGCAAAAAGGTTTCCATTTTACTGATTTCAATGTTAACTTGGCAACTTACTGTTTTAGAAATGAAATACATTTATTTACATTTACATTAAATGTCATGTATTATTCCTTAAATTTAGGTACTCGAGAGTTATGAACCCAGTTATCATTGTGGAAATGAACAAACGTGATCGATTATTATCATTATCAAAAGTTAACAGTCACTCATCTAGTTTTTTGTATCAACACAACATAATATCGTCGGTCCAACGCCAAAACTGCGAATCTGCAGAACGTTGAGTTTAGAAATTAAAATTTGGAATTTAAACCTACATATGTATTTCAATTATAACAAAATATAAATATTTCCAAAGTTAACCATCAGTTAAATATTTTACTTTAATAGTAAATAAACCAGTTTTTTTAAAACTACTTTTGAGCTAAAACCTTAATGTTTTAAAATAGCATTCATGCAAAATGGAGCTTTTGGCATTGTATCGAAAAAATGTGACCGTATTGACGTTTTAAATTTTAATAAGAAAAATCAATCGGTTTAGTTACATCTATACATTAATGTGTCCGCCTCGTGGTATACTGGTAGCGCGTAGGACTATAGTGCATTAGGATTAAATTAAATGTTTATAGTGAATGTGTTTTCTTCAAATAAAAAAGAATCATATTTGATATCTTGGTCTGGCGCTGAAGTGAAAAACCAATTAATCATGCCTTCATGTAACAAATAATCAAGATATACCGCACTTGGTGCACCAATGCAGTACCCTATGCATCATTAGGGAACGTAAGTAGTTATACATGTATGACATAAAATAAACGCTTTGTAAACTAAAGAAAATTAACAATAAAAATATTTTTGGTTATATATATTATTAAAGCAATTATTTAACCTTAAAGAGGATGACACACACTTTTTAATAAATATATTTATATGGAGGAAAACTGCTTTTATTTTCAATGTTTGATTCTTTGGAGCAAAATACAATTTTTTAAAACCTAATCGGAATAGGTGGATATGGGTTTGTCCTGTTACTCAGAGCAGAACACATAGCGCGTTGGCCGTCGCTTCTCACATGAATGAATATGAAAAGCGAGATGCAAACCGAACCCTTACAAGACCATACGCTTCTAGTTCAATATGCACCGGTGAAAGGAAGACTGCTGAAGTAAGAAATCTTTCCCAATATATCTGACACTTGAGAAAAACAAGCTTTCGAGTCAAAGGGAACACCCGAGTTCCTCGACAGGATTGAAATTTCACCTAAATAATACGTTTCTTTTTCCATGAATTCGATATTTTCACCGAGTATTTGAGAGGCCGGGAACATCAACGTTCGTTTTGTAGTATTCGAGGCGCATTATTCAACTTATCGGCGCTTTTCATTTCCAATGCTCGTATTACAATAATTTGTATGCATCTCCAGATCCAGATATTAGTTAAATATTTTATGTCAGTTGAACCTGTAAATTAGGAAGTTTTACGATTATTTCCGGAAAAGTTTAAATTTTGACGTATCTATTTTTATAGTGATATGAATGTATATTTTTAAATTAATAAATAACAAAGAAATAATTGTATCTTGGCGTACCGTGTTTTGAAGATCTTGTTTCATATTATAAGATTTATGTCGGTACGAACATAAGTAAAACGGAAATTTAAAAAGTAGGTAGGTACAAGTAGTTTTTATTTGGTAACAAGGAACCTGATTGCCAAGATAAAAGTGAGTAAATGAAGCTTTTTTTAAAATAGGCGTTGTCTTTCAACGAAACGTAGTCACATGAAGATGATGGATAATTTTTATCTAATGTAAAAATTAATTTATGATGAGGTAGTCGATCTTAAATGTGAAAATGGATTGAAAATCATTTGTACATCAATGCACCTATGTGTACTTAATATATCTTGTTCAAATGAAATTCATTATTTTATTTTACCTTTTTGGATTAAATGAATTATGATGATAGTAAAATAACGCAAATAAAAGAGAACGCACGAAAGAAAATATGGAGTAAAGTAACACGACAACATGCTTTTGTATTTTCAGGATATTCGACGAAGACATTCGTAAGGCGACACTCCCCCCGCGGGTGGTAAAAGTGCGCCACCGAGCAGTGGACACCCGGCTACCAGGACGACAGACCCTTCAGTCGTTACCTGCAGCGAACCAGCTCGCTCGACGGATGTGACATCACACAAAGTTGTCCTTGACAAACAAAGGGTAAGGTTGTATTACCTACTCGTGTACGTCACTAGGACTAGTGCATTGTACATTGTAGCAGAAGACTTTCTTACTTTAAGTAATAGTTAACCTTAGTTAACTTTTTTTTTTGGCTGTATTTTTACATATAAAGGCACTAAAAACGTTCCACTGATTTATGAAAAAAAACTATGGCAAATAATATTTATACACGTAGTAACAAAACTCGTGAAAACGGGTGAATCTACATTATATTTGGAGTCGAATGTGTTATATGACTTTTGAATCTGAGCTTAAATTTTATTTTCTTCTCGAAAAATTTTTCCGTAGATTAAGTACCGTAATTAAAAGTATCATAGATTAAGTAAAAATGCACAAAATTCTTATTGAAATATCTGTGACTTTGTTGCCATTTCAATTTATAATAATCATGATAAATATTTACTAAAATCACATATTTTTATCAAAACTCACACACTTTATATTTATTATTTAAGTGTCATTATCTAGTTTAGTAATCCAGCCTTATGGTAGAGTGAATCCTTTACCACTTTGCATACATGAATCTGCTGGTAAGTAACAATAAAATCTCTCTCAGATTCGGTGGGACCAGACGCTATCAAAATGTAAAGTGTATGCATACCCCCTAATGTGGTGCATACATTAAAAACTGTAAGGGATGAAATGAGATAAAATGTCGAGTGAAAATGAAAATCGTGGCATAGCAATGCTTCAGCTAGTGGTTCCATTACGAGGAATTTTCTTAATCGCGGAAATGCCACGGAGAAATCCTTTTTAAACGCTGGAAAAAATGTTGTCATATATCATTATTACAGCTGTACTATCATACTCTTAAGCTTCTTCACTACGGACAAATGTTTCATAAAAAAATATAGCTTGGTTTTCTGATACATAAATACCAAGTAATTCGTTTTATAATTGCAAATTGCCAATCAAAGTAATTCCAACTCACAACCAGCTGCCATACATTCATATTTTAATGTTTTTTTTCTGCAGCAAAACAGGATAAATATAAAAAGAAACTAGATTTTCTCAAATATATTTTACATCAAATCAAAACGATAACAATAAGCAGTAATTAGTTTGTCTTAAAATGAAGTAAAATAATTGAAATTCTTGCATAGAATTTCATCCGAATGATTCAGTCTCAAGATTCCATTTGGATTGTATTTCGTTAGGGGGTGAAAATTTTTCAATTTGAAACGTAATTCTCGTTGGGTAGGTAAGACGAGAGATTAAACCTATCCTACATCTATTACCGGAGCCGCTATCGCTGTAAGGTAGCTACACCCTGATATTTGCTTTAATTTATAGCGGCCATATAAATTTAAACAAATTATTTCTTCCCATCTTGGTACACTATAATAAAAGTTTAATAAGAATTTCTATGACCTTTTGGCAAAAAGCTTAAGCACCGAGGGGAATAATTTCGCTTTGGGTGTCTTAAATACGCGAGATCACTTCATAAAATTCTTCGAGAGGCAATTCCCTAACAAAACTGCTCGTTTAGCGATCTGCTCTCCACTTAAAACGGGTGAATGTAAATGTACATAAGTAGTGTAGGAGAAAAGTAGGTTTGTACCTTATTTCTGTTTCTAATTCCATAAAACTATACATCGGAAAAGTTTCATTATTTCAAGGTTTTTTCCTCCGGCTTTTTTCTTATTCGCACCTAATGATGAATAGAACTTGTATATGGTATTTTGGTGATTGATTACATGAAGGTATAATTATTGAGGTACAAGTTTTTTTTTAGAATATTTTTAGAATCATAAAAAATATATTTGCTTAACATTGGACCGCATTGGTGAACACAATTTGGCTGCAAAATGGGATTTTTATTTTTTTTACGTAAAAGTAATAAAATAAAATAAAAACAGGCACGTTAAGCTTTTTAATTACTAATTATTTTTATTTTGATGCCACCTTTAGTTATCACTGCCAAAAGTGAGGGCTTCTCGTAATTTTTCTCCCCATAAAACTTGTTTCATAACTTGTTTCGAAAATCGGTTACATTATTTTCCTAAAAAATAAATTGATTTAAAAATAAACATGTGGTTATTTTTTCGAAGCTTTGTAGCGGTCCGGAATATCATTTTGAAAATACAAAAATTTTCTAACATTTACTTATTTTACAAGTTTAAAAAAATGATGTGATAGCATTTCAATCGAAAATAATATATCTATTTAAAACAGTTTTAAAGTGTGCTAAGTTATGACGGTATAAAATAAAAAAGAGCTTTGCTGTTTTAATGTATTTACCAACGTACTTCCTCCATTGTTTGTTACATAAATTATCGAAATAAATGACGTAAAATGTTAGGTACCTATAAATAAAATGTCGGTCTGCAAAATGTGCCACATAATTATACATTTATAAATGTGGATATTTATAATACTCACGTGGGACACCAAAAGCTCACGTGATACTATGTCATTTTATTGACCACAAAATACGAAATAATATTTATGCAAGTTTGATGTGAAATTAGTAGGTAATTTAATTTGTATACAGGCGCAATCAGATAATTCATCGCACCTGCAGTGCTTTCATTACGAAAGCATTGCATTTGCAAATTACATTTGAACATTTGTGAACATGACATGAATGGATCTAGCTATGGAAGGACTTGTCATTCCAACAATACATTACTGTAAGTGATGCCATCTTCAGGTATATTCATACCAAACACTATTTCATACAACTATACATAATAGCAACGTTTAATAATGAAGCTCGCTCAAAACCTAGGAATGGATAAAATATATTATGTTATTTGTGACTGCTACCCGTTAAAAATTATTTAAAAACTATTCAGAACTTTTAATTACCTGGTGAGCTTTATAATATTTAATACTACTACTATTACTAGTAGTTATAATATTTACAAAAATTACATGTTTCCTGCCATTTTAAGAGCCTTATCCTGCCCATAGAAACACTTGACACAGAGTAAAACTGTTATTTAAATGTGAGATATACTCATGCCTAAGACATTCAAATACGTACGTTTTTCGTATTATCGATAGAATTGTTAACTCCTTATCCGCACCTAATGGTGCATAGGGTACCTACTGCATTGGTAGTGTATTTTGATCATTGGTACATGAAGGCAAGATGATCAGTCTTACGCTTCAGCGCCAGTCCAAAGTATCAAATATGGAGTATTTTTATTTGAAAAAACTACACTTAAATCAATATTTCATATTGACTGCGTCGGGATTCAAATCCGCGACCTCATGCATGGTAGCCCAACACACTAACACTACATCACGAATTGGTAAAAATGGAAATATTATTGTTTTATTGTGTGATACAAATATTTCAGTATTAGAATTGAAATAAATTTATGCGGAACCTAAATATTTAGTCAACGAGGCAAGAATGGGACCAGAAGCCAAAGTTTATCAGTACGGAATATAAAAATACCCCTTCTAATTTCTAATACCATCTATTTATATAAAAATCACTATCTTATTAAAAGTGTGGTACATTCAGACTATTGTGAGAATCCGTGTGCTTTTTATATATAATTAAGGATCGATTTTTTTATCCTTCATCCAAGTATATATATGAAAATACCTACGTATTATTTGGATAATGCATTAACTCGTAGATAAAGTATATAAGTAAAAATTCATTTAAAAAACGGTAAAAAAAGGCATTTTAGTATTTAAAGTAATCCGCTCACTATTTTCAATTTCATTTTCAAACATTAATAGTACGAGTACTATCATGGACCTTGTCATGTATCGTACGAAAAAATAGTTTATTAGTTGTAGTCATTGAAACAATTTCTTTTTAACGATTGAATTTTTAATAATTTGAAGAACACATATCCAAAGTGTCTTCGTTTAATATCACTTGAGAATTGTATTCCGGAGATAGGATATAAACGTCTCCCGCGGGAACGATGAAAATTTAATTCAATTTCATAGAAACGACCTCCAATTTGTGTGCTGTGTTCCGTATCGGGGGTAAATGTTCCACTTAGGGCACTTTACTTCTGCATTGAAACATGCTCATTAGAATACACTTGCATATTTCTTATCAGTGGTAAGTAAACATGGATACTTTTATATTAAAAGAAAACACTACGAAATTACAATATATCTCAACAGAGACGAGAAGATTGGAAGGGAATATGGATATCTAGTTTTTGTCTAAAGTCTACTAGGACACACTCAAAATGTTGTTAACTACAAAATTAAGTTGATGTTTTTTTAATTTATCCAAACATTGGTAGACAATAATAAGAAATTACGTCAATAACAGGAATCTCACTTTTTAGACTAAATAATATCATCTGCCTAGAACAAACATAAAGAAAAACAAAACTATAGCGTATTACGTAATTTTAAATAGCGGTGTTAAACCTGTATGAAAAGCGTTTTTTCTTGATTTTCTTCCTAAAGTGACACTAGTATATGACTCTAGTTTACGTTTCTCGAGTTTCCTCTGATGTAATTAAAATAAATTATCTGTGTGTGCGTGCCCCCCGCCCTCCTCCGCCCCTCCACCCATCACCCCGTCCACCCCCGCTAACCGTGTACGAGTATTAGTGGATAATGAGTTTAACATCCTCCCCCACAGATTCCTCGGCCGCCGCCTGAGGTGACTAATCGCCGCTTAACGCGTTTTAAGGGATTTTGAACAAAGTACAAGATATCATCCATCCTCATATTTTGTGGGAAAAAAGGATTTTATCCTGTTTATTTTTAAGGCTGTTTAATTAGGTTAGCCACGTGTAATTACGTATTAAAATTTTAAAAATGCTTCCCAGTTAGGAACCTGAAGTAATTATAATAGAAAAAATCTAAACATTTTATTTTAATAAAAAGTTATGATCAATCAAATAATAAATTTTACAAACAAGTTTTCATCCTGGTAAATACGCAATGAATTTCGAATGTGAAAAAAATCACGGTTTCCAATAAATAAAGGAAGTACCTACAGCCCGGTGCGCTTAATTGCACCAGGTGGCGGTCTAGTGGTAGATTCGTGGACTCCGGATTAGAATCTCTAGGCTCGAATCTCACTCCAGCACAACTTGTTTCCTGCTTTCTGCCACAGTTATGTCGACTATTTGAAAGCAGCCCTAAAATTGAATTACATTGGGTATATCTTAAATACTTAAATGTTTAATTTTTTTATAAAAGAAATATATTTCTTTGGTGTAATCTTGAATATCTAGAGAAAAAATATAAAGCTAAAACTAAAGTAAACTGTACAGTTTCTTGTGCAGTTTGCAAAATGTCCCGTATAAAGCGAAAAATGGATGAAAAACTGTACGCAAGTGATAAAGCCTCGCTGTGCGCGAATTCCATACATTTTTCACACAGTTTTTGCGCGCGCACCACCCGTGGCGATTGCGACAGTAATTATAGCCTTCGAAAAAATATTCTTTTCGATGCGTTTGTAGGTAAAAACCGCGCAGATTTATTGCTCAGAAAATGGTACAAGAAGCTGTACAGTTTTCTGAACAAAAAACTACGCAGTTCACTGTCCCGTATAAAGTTCGCTTACGAAATTTGATAATGACAAAATATTAAATTTTCGATATCAAATTAATAATCTAAGACCCCTTATTACCAATATTTTTCTTACCAGTGTCAGCGTAATAAATACGCAAACAATATAATATTAATAAATGAAAGTGTTAAAGAAAAATGTATAGATTTTATGTAGGGGAAGTGTATTAACCAATTAATGAGATTTCCGTAGCAATATCTTGAAGAATTGACTTTGTCATCCATCCCCATTGTACAGTAAGTTGTATAGTGGTGTGTTCTCCTACTCTGCACCAAAATTGAATCGCAACGGTTAATTAAGCCGTCAGTCGGATAGACGAGATTGGGTCGGGACGATCCAAATCGTTAATTCTACCATCACTTCGGGACTAGATTCTGCACAGACCACTTTACTCTAATATTACGTTTCCAGCCATATTCCACTATTCCACACTACATGTGATATACAATTTATAATATAATTGATATTTTAAAGGTATATTTTCGCTTTGGATGTTCCCCGTATGTCTTGTATTCTTGCTAGGTACTTACTATTCATTTTATACTTTCTTGCTTTTAACTTGTAACTTTTTGCTGCAGTTGTTAATTTGACTGTTAAATATATATTAAGACTATTTTACCTGCCTAATGTATAAACATTATGAATGATTGATACTGTCATGATATAATAATGATTCTGTTTAAATTAAAATTAATAAATTAAATTAAAAATCGTACTTAAGTTAATAGTATATTCAAAAATAGTTTTAAATATACATCCCAAAGCTGTCATTGTAGAAAAGTGTTAGGATATAATAATTAATAATGTATGATCTATTGGGGTATCGTGTTGCTTCAATCACTTGGATAAAACAAATTGTGATTAAGACAGACATGTCAGAAACGTTATGCAGTACTCAGTAGATCATGATTGCGGGGAGAAGCATTAAAAGGCTGTTTGGAAGAGGAGAAATGTTTGGAGAGCGGGTCATAACACTTGTCTGCTGTGCCTGATTTCCCCTTTGGGCTAGCTAAAGCTTCCGACAGCTTGATGTACCGCATAATATACAAATATTTAGCCTCCCAACATCTCAGCAGCTTCATTCTGACGCCCTACAATAACAAGCCCCCGGATTATAGATTACGGGGTTAAGATAATAGCGCCGGTTACCGGTGGACAACACCGCACCCGGAATAAGCCGGAACTGACTACACCTTTGGCGTTTGGTTTTCCCACTTCCGGTCACGCGTAGACGTGTTTTCTCTTGTATAATTTTTGTATACAGATGACGCGACATGAATAACTCATGTCACGTATGACAAACAAAACAAATAAATTTACCCACTGAATAATAACAAAATACAAAGGTACCCGAAGCACTTGGGGATTTAAAGGCTCTGTCGTTCAGGTCAAAACGTTAGTCAAAACATACCTTTAAATATTTACTGCTAATAAATAAAAATAATTTGTTTTTTTCCTTTTTTAATCAAATGCTCCTTAAGTTCTAGAGCAACATTTAAAAATGACACAAGCTTGTAAATACATATATGCTTAAATATTTTAAGAAGTTGTTTATTTTATTTATTAGATCTTATTGATTCTGCGTTCCTTACTAAGCAACATGCCCCTTGAAACATTCTCAAAGTGAAATATCTTGCCTTACGAACATTTTCCTTTTTTTCTTTCTTACACACGCTTCAAGTTAAAACATTATGGGCCCAGGCTGAGATTCTGTCGTTTGTATTTATTCCTACGCCAATCCGGCATTCTCGAAGGATGTCATAAATATTGGAATTAAAAAGCAGCTTGAAAAAAGTTACGGTTGTAATTATTATTTCATTTAAGCCAGTTTTAATGATCTTAAACCAATGTGCCAACTTCTCGGCCGTTTGTATTATATTTCGATTATTTATTTCAGTAAAAAATATCATTTTACCTATTAAATAACCATCGCGAACGATAAATACATTTTAGGGTCTCCTTATTTACTTTTTTGTAGGAAAAGACGTCGGCGGTGTAAGATTTCTTTAAAAATTATTATAAAGGGCTTAAGTAACATTTATTATATACGAATCATGAAGTATTGAAAACCATTTCCCTTCCCCACAAATTCAAAAACCCTTTGGTAATGGTACATAAATTTTCAGTGATTTATTTGATATTTATATTGCTATTAGTTGAGTTTCTTGGTTAAATTTATGATATTGAGTAAGTGGACTACAATGCCGTATGAAGGTAACCACCCTTTTTTTCATAAAAAATGCGTCGAATTGATACCCATAAGATTGCCAATTTTTTTGATATCTGCTTAAAGATTCCTTGTCAAATAAAATTACGAAATGAATAAATTATAATCCACACAAAAGGTTTCTTTAAAAAAAAAACCAAATAAACCTCTATGTTTGTAAGCATACAGCCAGTACTAATTTTAGTTGGCGGAACCACCGCGATTTTACTGAATCCTGTTTATTATATTACTTTTTTAAAAAATTACAGAAATTACATTTTTTTGAAAATTAGTGTTTCTGCCATATATTTTAAATAAGAAACAAATACAGTTGGACAGTATCTATGCTATTTTATTTTTTTATTTAATGGGGAAATTTTATCCAACGAAATTAAAAAAACAAAACAAAATCAGTAATTTTTTTGAAAATATTCAACATTTTACATCTTGGGGGAATCACTGTAATAATAATAATCCTACTAAATACTTTTGAAAGAAAGTTCAAAAAGAGCACACGTACAGAAAGTTTGGCTAACGGCGGGCGCGGGCGCGGATGAGATCCATCCGCGGGTGGTAGGAACACGAACACGCTGTGTAGTGGTATGATGTATGGCGGAACGGTTCCCAGTTCGGGCGCGGGGCGGGTGGGTGGGGAACGGAGGAGTTTAATCAATCTCCGGCGACGTGCCACGCCTGGTCACCCCAACCAGCCCTGCCATAACACGGAGAGCACCCTTTACTTTACGAGTACACGATGTACCGAAACTTTACACCAAGCATTAATTTATTGATACGCTATGTTTCTTGCCGGAAACCAGTATCGGAACAAACACCGTTGTCGTCTATAGTCAAACTGACACAAAATCAATAAATAAGTTTGCGACAAATTTAATTTTCAGTACACTAAACTACTTACCAGAAATTAATTAATTTGATTTGAGCTTCAGTCAGAAATATATTAAGTACCTACCTATTGCAAAAAACCCAAAATATGCTATAAAAAAATATTTTTACCTGCATGTTTCTGAAATTTCATGCTAACATCGTGTATTTTGCAATAAACAAGGACTCTATGGTTTTATTAATGCGTTTTTCAGCTTAAAAAAAATGAAAATTAGTTATTATGACACACAGAGATACTAACTACAGACTGATCATGAAAAACATGAAAAAAAAAACAATTGTTAAAGTTAAGAATAAACATTTTGTATGGGTAACCCGAGGTTACATCACCAGATGCCGAGGATCGTTTCAAATACCTTTACGGGTCTAGTTTAAAAAATATTAAAATAGATGCAGATTTTTTTATGTAAATAGATTAACCGACTAGTAATATGCTTTTTTAGATACTGTTTACAAAAAAAATCACCAAAATCTAGTATTAGTTTAAGGTAATGAAGTAATTTTAAATGTACATCTACATATTATACGGAGTGATGAATATTACTTCCCACCTAGTATAGAAAAGTGTAAATTTGATATGTTACGCCGGGTATCCTCGCACCTCCCAGCATGTCATGTATCCGCACCTATTCCGCACAAATCTCTCGACTACAAGACTTGAAGATATATTTTTGATTTATCACACCTCAATATGCGCCGCAGGGGTACAGGGTACGCGGAATATAAATGTGGCTTTACTGCAATATAAAATATATTTAAATTTTCACAATAATAATAATATCCTTTTATTAAGCATCATCTTTGTGACAGTACATAATTAAAAAAAAAATAAAAAAAAATAAAAAGATAATAATGTGATCAACAATAATTGATCAATAATAAAACAATGCTGACAGTAGGTACTTAACATAATTCACTGAAAGCATATAGAAAATACGATAACAAAATAATTTACAAATGTGTGTATGTATGCGCGTAGATGTATTTGTGTGTTTATGTATTTAAATTAAATGTGTGTGTATGTATTTCAATCAAAGATACATAAAAAAAAAAATTTAAAAAAATTTAAAAAAGCAATTTAATTTTAAATACTCCTTCGCCTAACCACGAGTTCTTCTCTTTAAGTGGAGTAAGCTTAGTATAATATATATCATGTTGTATAATTCTCTTATTGTAAACTGTTTTAAAATGTATTATGTGCTTATTTTTATAAATAAAGCTATTTAAAAAAATAAAATAAAAAAATAGCGCATATACGTTTACTGTGTTTTAACAAAATAAGGTATCTAATCAAATCTTTACGGTAAAGTATCGCATAGCTAAAAAAAAAATTGAACTGAAATGAACCATAAAAATAGAAAATAAAGTTTAAAGCTAAAATAATAAATAAGCTAATATAAAATAATATTCAATATTTTAAAACAAACTTTAGCAAACTGGCGTATTTTTGTGTCAATCCTAAGTTGTAAATAAACAAACAAATGCATAATCAATAATCAATGTTGAGCGTCTGTTACCATTTTGAGTTGAACCTATACTTATTGTTCTTTGGTATGAACCTATACAATCTCTGGCCACATGTTTCCAGGGAAGTATGATAGATGTTTCAAAACTGAACTAGTTTTGACTTAATGGAACTTATTACTGGATTTTCAATACGAGATCAATGTAATAATTATAAATACTTAAATTAATGAATGAATTGCAATGACTACTCTATGATTTGTTCTCTGGTGTTTCTAAATAAATTCACTTTTTTTTTTCAAATTCAGACGAATTATTCAAAATTAAATAAATTTCCCAAATATAAGTAAAGCTCTTAAAAACCGTGGCACAGTTCCTATTGAAATATTTAAAAATGAAAATTTTGGATCATACAGATATACTAGATCCATGAAAGTAAATTAAGGTCCATTGTATATAAGATAATTGGTTTTGAAACTACCACTTAACCGTTTTTCAGAATATAACAGCTTCAGGGATGAGGCTTTTTACCGGTTCAGTTGAGAAAACTCTCAAGTGGAACAGGGCTATTCAAGAAATTGGAGTCACAGCCTTATTTGAAGTTATTGGTAAGATTTTCACAAATTGTAATACTTGTATATGAAAATTTTATGTAAGCGTCTTACTTATTTTTATTATTTACAACCTCAGTATGCTTAATTACATAGAGAAACGACAGAGAATATATTGAACATAAGAAAAATTCCTTTGATTTTATGAATTTATCCGGGAATAGAAAACGGACTGAATTTTTAATAGTGATCTATTATTTGTGCATTAAAAATTCGTATATTTTCAAGGTATTCAAGATACGATTAATGCTTTTCATAACAACTCAAACGAAAGTATTATGTGTTTACGTGCATGAGGTCGCGGGTTCGATTCCCATAGGGGGTAAAATGAAATACAAATTTATTTGTGGTTTTCACGTTAACATTTCATGTTTGAAACCTTGTATAGGCACTGAAGCTCAAAGCTTATTGTCTAACATTCGTGAAATAAAATGTCACCATCTTAAACAAATTTCCATAAGGAATAGTGTGAGGGAGTTTGATGTACATCTCACAATACACAAATTCCTAGTGAAATAGTTTTACGAGTATAAAATAATTTAGCGGCTCCTGAAATCTCTGTAAACATAGTTTACTAAGACCCGGGAGAGCAAATATTTAACGAGGTGTAAGTACGAGTACGTCTCAGTTCTCGGTCCTGAAGTAAGTTTTGCACGTCACTGGATGCTGTTACA
This sequence comes from Micrasema minimum, assembly GCA_022494985.1. Taxonomy (NCBI): domain Eukaryota; kingdom Metazoa; phylum Arthropoda; class Insecta; order Trichoptera; family Brachycentridae; genus Micrasema; species Micrasema minimum. The sequence continues at coordinate 13,968 of JAGVSP010000221.1, read as the reverse complement.
ATCCGATTACCGCAGAATTTATACAACTTCCATCAAATGACATTCAAATTGGAATTTGCGACTCGGCGCGGCGGCTCGGCGGAACACTTTCATGATCAAGAAGGAACGTGATTCGATAACTCCGCCTGTGTCGCCATCTGGGACATTCTTTATCGCCACTTGACTATTCACAGCAAACGTGCCACTAGAGAAACTACTGCGGATAATCTTTTCCCGATTTCAATTTACATGTCTCATTCTAGAATCATTTTCCAGCAAACTGTATTATTCATAGTATTCATTTAAAAACTGTATCTTTCATCAGGGTCAATGTGAAATATTAATTTCAATGTGATTTTCACATTCAACATTCATAATATTGACGGCCTCCGTAGCGTAATGGCTAAGACGCTGGACTCACGATACGGAGGTTCCGGGTTCGATTCCCGGTGAGAACACAAAAATCAAAAGTATTTTATCAAACCTGGGTGTTACCGTTGTTTCTCTCTGTAATTGGGCCTCCTAGCCTGTTGAAGTGGTTAAAAAAAAAGTCATACCTTGGACTGATGCTGAAGCGTAAGACTGATCATTTTGCCTTCATGTAACAAATTATCAAGATTCACTGCACTTGGTGTACCGATGCAGTATTGCATAGGATAAGGGAAAGTAGTAGTAGTAAAAACATCTAGAAGCATAAATATTAGAATAAAAGAACATTTACGATGCCTGAATAATAATAATTTCTCAGAATTTTCAGAACACATTTTGACAAATAATCACTCCTTCAATTTTGAAGATGGAGTGGAGGTCTTACATATTAATAAAAAAAGGGTTTATATTGAATAACTTAGAAATTCTAGAAATCAAGAAATCTGTAAAGGAAAAGCAGAACATAATTAATAATCAAATAAATCTAAGTAATAGTCCCGTTTTTAACGTATTTCCCCTCTACAAGAATCCCCCCTCAAACTCTCTACCCCTATCCATAGCTCAGCCCCTCCCCAATCCATAGTCCCCCACCTCCACTAATTAGATGCAACATTGTATTTTATTGTTAGTTTTGTATTAGCTCTGATGATGGTACGGTGGTACTGAAACTACTAGTTAGTAATAACTCAATTAAAAAGTGAATTTAAAAAAAAGTGATTTTTATTTTATTCTAAAAAGTTTACAATGATTTACAAAGTGATAATATAAATTACGAAAGTAGTAGTTTATACACCTCCGTCAGTAGAGTTTGATTTATTAATTACATGCATTTTATACCGAATATCTTAGTACATCAAGCGTTGCGAAAATATATTTATAAAATCAACCTAAATAAAATTAAATCACATAAATTTTCTACATTTTGTTGTTTTTTTCTTCTTTTCCTCTGAATGCCAAGGATTCTCATTATGTAGATGTTCTTTAGTGTACAATGCTGAACTGAATATGCCCTGACTCGACACGGATTATCTAGTGAGTCGGGGCCAGATCATTGTCATGGGTCGCTACTGAGTGTGTCGCCATCTTTCTGTATATTAATTGTAATTTTAAACGAAAACATATGTGAAATGTTAATAAAGAAATATTGGTGATTGTTCGGTTTCAGCGAAGTGCGTCAGTATCCGGCCCGCACCAAACTGCGGCAAGGTACTGCTACTGAGGGACTCCACGGGTCCCGTTCTACAGGCCACCTACTACGAGATAGACTTTCTGCTGCCGGACATCAAGCTCGGCTCTACAGTGAGGTACTAAAAGATACTGAAAATATTTCCAAACTGTATTGTTTATGTATAATTATTTTTATATATTCATATTAGTACTTTGTGATGCTTGTGATATTATAAAGCTGTAAACTAAGTACATAAATTTTTTAAGAATAATTCACGATCCGTAGCTACCATAGGTAATAACAACTTCAGTATAATAGTAGTTTTTATCTAAACATCTATAATATTATAGTTTAAAATAATTTTGATGGGTTTATGGAGTAAAAGCCGAATTACTTTTGATAATGTTCACTAAATACGCGATTTATCCAGATGGGATATTACTTTAGGAATTCATGATTGAAAATCTTATCTCCAATCTCAAAGAACTGACATCAATTTGAAAACATAAATTTATTAAAGCATTAAGTATCCTCATAAATACTCAATGCTGCCTTAAATTCTTAATTGTCGAATCTGAAGTTTTGTTTAAAGCTTCGGTCAACATGACTAAAAATACTAAAGTTTAATCTGACGATTAATGGCTAACTTTAACTAGAATAATATTATTATCCCAGATATTTTGGCGTGGTCTTTACAAAATCTTGGTAAAGATTGATTAGAGAAAACTCGTTAAAACACATTGTTCTGTTTTGAAAGTTTTTTTACCTACGCGAAACTTTGACCCTTGTTTCGCCGATATAAAAATTACTAACAGGATATTAATTTGACGTAAAGGTAAACTAGAGCATTCCAAAAGTTTTAAACGAGGATGAAAGTTCAAATGTACAAAATGTCATCTCGCTAATAGAGAATTTACTCGATATTCGCCAGCGCCCGCCAGGATCGCTGTACTGTCTTGTCATGTTGTCATTATTACAAACTGTCACTATCGACAAATATAACAACTAAACTTTGTGCCATTTTCAATGCTCCAATTTTAATTAAATCTAATTCTACCAGTGTTCAATTTATTAACAAATAGGAATGAAAAATTAATTCCCGAATAAAAATTTGCAGAGATTTAAAAATACATAATAAAAATATTTTACGACATGAAATATTATCGTATTTTAAGATATTTGGCATTTTTGAAGGTTAGGATTATGAACAATTCATACTTTTCTTATGCTACTACTACTACTTCTTATCCGCTTCAATAGGGCTTCCGCATAGGGCACTGTATTGATACACCAAGTGCAGTGAATTTTGATTATTTGATATATGAAAGTAAGATGATCAGTCTTACGCTTTAGCGTCAGTCCAAGGTTTTATGTGAAAATCACATTCAAATAAATATTTTATATTGACCTCCGTCGAGAATCAAACATAAGTGATTCCTATAACAAATCAAAATCGTTTTAAAACTGATACCTTTTTTAAAAAAAATTGTACTTTAAAAAAAAAAATTTGACTGGTGTGTACAGATAATACTTATTTCAATAAGAAACGAAGGTGATTTATGCATACGTGGGATATGTTTACAATTCTATCTGGAATACTTGCACTTGAAAAATAATTATGTTTACCTAAAAACATAAAAAAATATTTTTACGGTGATATAATCGTATAATTAGAAAATGTCTAGTTTTAATAAGTGCAAAAACTAAACTAAAATTATAGAAAATAAAAATTTTGGTTTGTAGTGTAAATTTTTTTGTGTAAAAATTTTCTAAGTTTATTTTGCCTGACAGATTGTAATACCAAAATCGTTAAATGCATTACGTGAGTACTTAGCATATATGATCAGATTGTCGGAAGCCGGAATCTACGCCTCCCGGAATGCAGTATGCACTCAGCGCAGCGTTGTAAACAAATTAATATCGCAATGCATCGGTAGCTAAATAATGATGTCAATCGCAGTTAGTGGATGTTGTGATTCCCAATCGGCAGATGGGTAGATCGGCAGATCGGCAGTCCCGGTGGGGTGGTGTGATATGCGGCTATGTTCTGTTAACAAGCCGAATTCGGGCTGCTCCGCTACGGCCGATGGCTGATGAGCCTGTAAATACTGAACTAGTGTACAGAACTGAATTGTGTCATTTAAAGGGGTCACGTATATGACAATTTTAAATATTTTGAGATTATTATTTTAATGGCGTTTTAGACACATAATTTTCCCTTAAAATAATATTTTAATAGAAAGCACGTATTTTCGAATCATTCTCCTCCATGTCTATGCAAATATAGAAATTGGGCTGAAATTAATAGTTTAAGTGGGTTTTTTTAAAAATTTGACTGTATTTAATATACGATACTCTCTCTTATGACGGCAGAGTGTGTACAGTACACGCACTCAATACCGAAACTAGAGACAAACACCATTTAGTATTCCATCAATACTACTGCCAGAGTTCTTATTTACTCCATACTCCAGATACTTCCCCTGGTTTATTATTGTGGTTGGTTCTTCAAAATTAACATACAAACCTACACACCAAAACATTAAGTAATATGTAAATATTGTGGTTGGGTGCATTAGTGTAACACTTGCTTGTCTAGATATTGTGGAAATTTCACATTAGCAACTTAAACATTTGATAATAAACGTAATAAAGCTTTTTTAACTATGGGCGCATTATGATCTTCATATTTAAAATAAAGCATATAATATGTTGGCAGAAAGTAAAACTCGATTACATTAGAATCACAGCCGCAGCGTGATACTTGTTTTTTCGAAAATACCATCAGCTAATAGGGTATATTTTTACAATTCCAACGATATAAAACACAATGATCAAAATTTTTGTTTTCATTTATAAATTGATGTTTTAAAAACACGAAAATACGAATGATTTTTAACGCCCGTTATTGGCTAATGACGTCATACCCGTCTACCGTGAAAGGGGTGAAATTCATTTTGTAGTGAGCGCCTATATTGCTGTGACATCACACCGCATGCGCGCCAAATGGAGGATTTTGCGAGCGATTTGAAAAAGTGTTATTTTGAACCTCGCTAGAAAATTCATATGACATCATAAAATTAAAAAAAAAAAATCCCTTGATATTGTAACTTTTCAATCATTTTTTGAAATAAAAAATAATCAACCGGGAAGAACCCAATTATGGTGGACAAAAATATTGTATTTCTTCAATATTAAAGAAAATGTCTAAAACTTTATGCCGCATGTAATAATTGTCAAGAGCATCATACCTGTAACAAAAAAACGTAAATTAAGATTTGCAATATTGTAAGAAAATTTAGTATTTAAATACACTTAACTTAGAAACTGATTTATATTCGTATAAACACGGATGTTCCATATATTCATATGAACACTGTAGGACTGTAGGTTCACCAATGTAGTTTTTGTAATGTGCCAACAAAATCTGTCCGACATTTCAATATTGTAAACTTTGTTGACGCAACGAGTTTTTGCATTATTTACATTATATATATTATGTGTTGCAGTGTGGTGGGTACCATGGTGGGGTCCAACAGAATGCAGGTGGTTCGAGTCCGTCCCGCGGCGCCGTTCGAGCACGCCGCCCTCCCGCGCCTGGCCGCCATCAGCCAACACGTTGTGGCCAAACTGCAGGCTCTGCAACACCATTGAGAATATTATACATTATCATGCTAATTATACCCATTACACAATAGCTGGAATCAATATTATTCATTCACCTATACTTATACAAATTTTACGAATTTAAATAAATATGCTTATTTTAACATTTCCGTTAGCTAAAAATTAATTTAAAACAATGGTAAGTATATTTTTTAATTTTTCGGAATTTTTATGTCCGCTCAAAAAAAAGGTATCGGACTTAAAAATCCACTTTTTTTTTAATCGAGATCCGTTATTTTTTTTTATCAAAAGACGCCGACGCGCGACGCGACATATTAATTATTATATTTAACGTATAAAAAAAAATATTTTCAAGCGTAGGTGCGTTAACCAGCTGAAAAAAAACATATTAATGATTTATTTCATCTTAAATAAGTTAAAATCTCGTAAATTTTAAAAATAGCTAGCTTTTACTTCATATTATGATTCCTCCATATTTTATCATCTCTTTTAAGCTAAGTGCAAAAAAGATATTTAAGTATGTAAATGTGCATAATTAGGAATTCCCTTTTGAGAGGAAACGTAGCAACCATTTTACGAACCAGAGTAGAGCCTATCTTACCTACTTTCTATACTGACGACATGCTAGTCACCTTGTATGTGTAGGTAAAAGGTACACAGTTTTCTGTACACTGTGCGCTCAAAATATGAGATTCATCCTGCAATACTTTAATTTTATTCAATTAAATAAATTATAATTTTAATCAATTCGGTGTTTTATTTTTTTAAATGATGAGATAAAGAGATATCAACTATGTCAAATAATAACACTCAGTATCGCTAGTAGAATTTATTAAAAAAATTATTGAGAAAATCCAATGAAAAAATACATTTTCTATCTGAGACCACTACCTTCCAAAATATACACATTAAATTTGTTCTAATCACTTCGTTCCTGCAAGTAATACAAAAATAAAATAGGATAAGTAATAGTAAATGTGAAATGATTTGTTAGGAAATTTATATAACGATAAAAAATTATAACATTTATTTGGAGAACTAATATTTATCCAAATAAATCCCGATCACTGTTTGGCGAGCCTCACTTAATCCTTGATTTTACATGAAGCAACAAATGGTAGACCTGTAATGGGTATATTTTTTAATGTGATTAAATTAACAAACTATGTTATTTTTGCCAAACAGTGTACTTAAAAGGGGTGTACGTATTTACTTGGTCCCCTGCCAAGTATGGTCACATTCAGAGCTGATGGCTTCGTTTTCACATTGGATCTCTTTCCCAACTAACTATATTACCATAATACATTATGCAGGTGTATAAAAAAGAACGTAAATGTAAGTAAACACATGAAAAAATCTGTATGTATTTCTGTCCACTAAAAAATTTCCTCACTATTATGAAATAGTTTAAGATCGCAAATATTAAATATCATATTTGGTCATTCTTGGAACAAGTTGCCCCAGTAAATCCTTGATTCCTATTCCTATATTCCTTCTATACCGTCCTCTATCCAAAATACCAAATTATCTATGGCACTTCGTGGGTAGTCTAAAAATTACAACAATAACACAGCCGCTACAAAAACTCACACGCAAATTCTCAACTCGCTTATCTAAACGCATTCTCATAAAATCAACTTTGTACTCTGTAAAACCTTTATCCATTGTGTACTTGTGTCTGTATTGAAATCTTGTGATCCGTTTTGTGTTTTGTGACGTTATTTTGAAGTGAAGTGCAGGACAGAAGATCTCCCATTTCCAGTCTCCATAATACCAAGGTAGGGGCAATTTTCTACTGAATTGACTGTTGTGGGTCTCCTCGTATCTCCTGGGAGCTGAATCATTCGTTCGGCCATTTTTCTCCACCTCTATACTTTAAATTCAATACTTAAATTCTATCACGCATACAGCTCTCTCGTGTCAAATGAAACTCGACCAAAATCACGCTTCAGCTGCACCAATATTATTTACGAAAAATATACATAGATGCAGATATATTGTTTAAATGAAACGAAGAACACACTACCGAAAAAAAAAATTAATGATAAGATGATTATCATACCTTGAGGTAAAAGTTTTTTACATTTTTATTTGGTAAGGTACAAAAAAATTTACGTGTACAGAGAGAGCGGAAATGGATTGACGATGATGACAATTATTATTGTTCAATATATTCGTTCCCGTGCACTCCACGTGCATGGGTTTAAAAATCAACATTGGTAAAACCCATGTCATGTGTAACAGCTCGTGTCAAGATGCCCAGACCCCCCTGGCTTTGTCGGGACAAGTCATCGAAAGGGTCGAGAGCTTCAAATACTTGGGAGCGTACATGACAGAAAACGGCAGAGTTCAGCAAGAGAGTGCGGCTTGGAGTAGCGGGCGCCGCATTCAACAGTATGAAAGCTGTCTGGAGATCGGATATTTACTCGGTTAAAACAATATGCCGCCTTTATAACTCCTGCATCACACCTGTTCTTCTCTATTGCTGCGAATCGTGGCACCTAACTAGGGCCCAAGACAGCAGAATACTAAGTTTTGAGAATAGGTGTCTTAGAAGAATTTTAGGTGTGCGGTGGTTTGACTTGGTAAGGAACACAGAGGTGAGGCAACGGACACAGCAACCCTTGGTATCTATTGTCATCATCGGGCTAAGGCGTTTCGGCTGGCTAGGCCATATACTACGTATGCCTCCCGAGAGCCTTAACCATGCTTGCCTATTTTAAAAGGCATCAGGTTCCCGGCACGGGCGTCCCGGTCGTCCACTGTTGACAATTCGTCGGCAGTTTGCGTCAGAGCTGCGAGACGTGGACTTGACTTGGGAGGATGCGCGGGAGCTGGCGGCCGATCGCTTGACCTGGAGGCAGTTTGTGGATTCCATATGCTCCACATAGGGAGCAAATATGGTATAATGAATATATTCGTTAAGATAAACACAAATTTTCCTAACAGTCTTATAAGAATCCTAATCAAACTAATCGCGCTACCGCTTAAAAGGGCTTAACAACGTCTGCCGGACTAGCTAGTTATATCTATGTTATTAAAAATATCAAGATGACCCGTAGCGTTACAATGCCCCACCTTTCCCTAGACTGTTTTAAATACTATTGAATCTTTTTTCAGTTCAGCATAACTCTACCGATTTTTTAAAGCTAATCCGCGAAATTTATTAGATTCAGTTTAAACCGAAAAATCAGAAGAAAAGAAGGTTATATAGACGACCGAATGCTTTCATTGCCCCTATCCAGTGATAGTTCGCGGCTTAAAGATTTTCATTAACGCATTCACCCCAACTTGCTCAAAAAGCTGGCCCAAATTTACAGCGATAGAGATATTAGTAATTCTACCCCTTTTTAGTCGTTAGTTACATCTACCTCCCGCCCGCCCCCCGCCAACCTCACCCAGAGAAGACGCGGCAGCAACCCCGGCTGTGTCCAAAGGACCCGCATCGTTAGACTGACCATCTTGCCTTTGGTAATTTTTTTATTTTTATTTTTTTTTTATTTTTTTTTTTATTTTTTTTTTTATGGCAAAGAAACATTTGAGCTCTTATGATATACTCAAATATTTCAATTTCGGGCTGCTTTTAAATAGTCGGAAATAACTGTGCCAGAAAGCAGGAAACAAGTTGTGGTGGAGTGGGATTCGAACCTAGAGATTCTAGATAAATTAACAAGATACACTGCACTTGGTGTAGGTACCAATTCAGTGCCCTATTCACTTTGAGGCGCAGATAAGGGAAATGATCCATGAAAACTAGTCATCAAATTAGTCAGGATTATTCGATTACTATACATAAACGGTTTGCCGCGCCACTTTGATAGAAATAGATCATTAAAAACTTGATCCATAGATTACGAATGTATGCCGGTTCGACGATTTGTGCAGCCGACATTTTCTATTCAATATGTATGGATGAAGGGCATCATCAAAGGGCGTTTTACATAAATAGGTGAATATTATCGGGAGGGGAGGTACCTACCTATATACATCCATATTATTAATAATATTTTTTTTACATTGTGTTTTATAGCACGAACACGTTTTTAACTGAAATTTTGTTTAAGTATTTTTACTAAAACAATGTGAACTTGAAAAAATTGACAACAGATTTAGTACCATGTATGATCATTTTAACCAATGCAGTTTTAAAATTTAAAATCAGTTAAAATGCTATTACTTTTTATCTGACGGTATCAAAATGATATATTTAAATATTAAATAAATTCTAAGTACTTTTCAAAGTTTAAATCGTGACCTCGAAATTAACGTCCTTCAAAAACAGTACCCATAAATATTTATAATAATTATCCGCTTAGGTACCTATGTTTTGATATTTCATTATTGAAATAACAGTCGCGTTTCAATAAATAACCAGTCTGCTCATTGATAATTTAAATTGCAAAACAAACATAAATAAATTTACTTGGGTAAAACTGTAGAGCTATATTTGAAAACGAAACACCTTGGTCAACCATAGTCCTTTAAGGCCTGCTTACCGACCGTAATAAAGATAATCGCAGTTTTAAATTGACCCGACAATATTGGTAGAACTTAGGCCTAAGGTTCATTTTATACGAACCGTGCCGTTTACGCAACGTGCAAAACAATTCGAAGAAGGGGTGGGTTATGTAGATTTCATTCTCAATACTAACCTTTTCCTTACGATGAGTGTTCTGCTAATTCCGCGAATTTCACGTCACGTGTGTTAGATGCGGTATTCTGTCCTAACCGTAGCATTATCATTTCACTTGAAGGGTTTATTCAATTCACCGAATATGGACCAAATAACAATATACACACGAAATACGACTCATTCTACATTTTGTACCCTTTTTAGCGAGGGTATGTTTTTACCTGGTCTATATTTACACACGATTTAAAATCAGTATTTTTATAAACAAGCAAAAGGGATTCATATTAAAAAAAAACGATTTATCGATTAAACAGAGAAAATGCATGAAAAAATATAAATAATTCAATTGAATCGATTTGATTCTAGAGAATATTGTATCCACTAACTTGGTATTAAAAGTACCTACCAATAAAGAAATTATGTAAATACGTTGTGTAAAAAATTGACAAATTAATAATAGTTATGTAAAACTGATGAAGAAGTAGGTATTTGAATATATGCATAGAAGACTGATAAATCTATTATCAAAGAAGCTGCCCTTTATCAATGAGAATATGTATTGGTGGTCAAATTCTGTTTATTATTATTATAATTGCGCAAAATTATCGACTACATAAACGCAAAGTTAGAAAGTTTAACATTATGATAACAACCAACAAATTTTCTTTGGCCGTTAAACGAAAAAGAAAATATTAAAAATAAATAAAACTGACTTGTATATGTACACCGCTTTGTTTTAAAAAAAAAAAAGATTTTTAAATTAAAATGTAGTGCAATTTAAATGATTTCTTCATTTCATTCACAATCGCTTTCAACTCAAAATCTGACTGCAGTAAGACATAACGAATTTTCATTAAGCTTTTCTTCTTGGCAAAGAACCGCACCAGATTTACTAAAAGCAATAAGAAGAGCATTAGAGATAATAAATAACTTCTAAATGTCGAAATCGTTTGTGTATTACCAACCGAAGTAACAAGAACTGAATTTTAATGGCACTACTAGTCTAGAAACATTGGACTTAAACAATTGGCTTTAAATTATTGCAATGTATCTCAGACTTGAGAAAGCTCGCTTTTGATTACTCGCAGATAAGATTAAGTAAGAAGGATACACATATATTATTTATCAATTTTTAGGTTTCTGTATAGTCTAACAAAATTTCACCAAATAATACACGCTTAGGGTGGAACTTAATACCTTATGCATGATGCAGCTAGAGTGCATTAATTCCATTCTGAGAGGGAGGATTTTTTCATCTTAAAATGTTTTGTAAATGTCTACCGCTTAAAAGCGGGAACATTTTTAATTTTTTACAGTTTGATAACATGTTTAAAACTACGTAGGTATATAAATAAACAATGAAGTGTACGTACGCTGGATGTTTTCAGGTTATTCGCTAAATGACCAACAAAAAAGTTTGTGAACTACTGAAATGGACTGTTTGTGCTTTTCCAAACAGTTCTGAAATTCTACACTCCGTAGTTTATTTAACACGTCATTTAGTTGTAAAAGCTCGTTAGTTGAACACAACAAGAATACAAACGTTTAAATTTTACGAACTTCCTAAAAAATAGAAATTTTAACCTAAGGGTAGGTATATTATGTATTTCAGAAGATGTTTTTGTTCTCCCATGCTGCATGTGCCACAGGATAAAGCATATGAATACCACCAGACGTCTAAAAAATGTATTTGTCCAACGATCTAAATAAGAATTTAAAAAATACTTTAAAAAATAGAGTTTTCATTTTTTTAAACATCTGCATGACTGAATAATGATGAAAAAATGATGAAAAAATTATATAATACCCGATTGAACTTTAAAAGGGGTAGAATTCATCGGATCTTTTATGTAGTCTTCGGTCGCCAATTAATAAATGATAAGTTTGTAGAAAAAATTGAATTCCATGTATTAACTCGATAAATTGGTGATACCACTGTCGTTTATAGTAAGTAGCCAACAACGCACACATGTTATATTAAAAAAAAACAATTACGGGCTGCTTTCAAATAGTAAGAAAGTAGAAAACAACTATTTCTATGGGAGATGATACACTAAATTAATAATATTTATTTTCTATCGCTGAAAAAAAATATAATCACGAAAATTTGATATCCATTTAGTTAAGTGAGTGCAGTGGCGTGCTAGACGTGCTACAATGAAAGCCCCACCCTTCCCTAGACTGCTTTAAAGACTATTGAGTCTTTTTTCAGTCCAGCCAACTCTACCGATTTTTTCAACAAGCTAAACCGCGATTTTAAGATTGTTAGTGTGATAAAAATACGGATGAATTTACGATTATGTACGCGAACAAATGCTTTCATTGTACCCCTACCACCGTCTCGGCTTATGTATTATAATTGTCATTGTTTCCATCACCCAAACCAACCAGAGTCGGCCCAAATTAACAGTGGTAGGGATGTTAGTTTCTACTCCGATCATATTTATTAGTAAATACAACCACCCGTGTGGAGACCGGTATTGCCTCGCCAGGCCCCCCATCCCAGACATCCCCGTGCATCCGTGGTCAGGGTCTCAAATGGAGGGGGGATTAGGGAAAAGAGGGGAGGGGACAGAACGCATGTGTGCATCTCACACTATCATCCTATCATCCTATCTGCAGACACTATTATGCTAGACGTGCTACAGTGCAAGTGCTGAATTTTCATCGCGCTACGGTGTTAGCAGTGCAGTGCAGTGGCAGAGAGTGCTTTAAACCGTGGTTCATGATGGGCCGTGACAGAGCAGCGGGCATGTCCCCCTAACACAACCTCCACCGCCCACGCCACGTGCCACCCTTAAATCTTTTGCAGGGTGAAGCGGTGAAATGGGATGAAATGTGCCAGCTGTTGTTAAATCATTTTTCAAAGAATAATTAGATAAATAATGTAGATTTCATTAAAGGTACTAAAATACAATTTACCGTAAAAACAAACTATCCGTTAACTTTCTTCATCGAAAATATTGCGTTGCTTTATTGCTAACATTTGAATACAGCGAAAATTTTAAATGTTATTACGACTTGATTTTCTTTACCTTATCCGCACTGATGCATTGGCCACTGTGCCGCTGTGCCATGTGCAATTTATCTTGATTTATTACGCGAAGGACAGATGATTTGTATTACGCTTTAGGGCCAATGTAAAATTATTTCCTCGTACGGAGTTTCTCAGTGAGTAATACATAAAAAAATATGTAAAATACACCTGTTACCCATTCGAAATGTTTCTGTGAATTCAACATGAGAAATAATATGCACGGACAGGGTCGCAGGGGTTGCATTAAATATCAATGCAATAAAAGGCAAGGAGAATAAAAATAAAAACGTTCAGTTCAATAATGAGTCAATACTGGAAATCAGAAACACGTTCTATTTAAGCTCGCAAAACGAGTAAACTGAATAATTATTAACTTAAATGTGATGCCTTTTTAATCTTTTCTAAAACTTGCATCATACCTGTTCTATTCAATGGCTGCGAGTCGTGGCGCCTTACTAGGACAAAAATAGTAGACTTTTAAGTTTTGAGAGTAGGTGTCTCAGAAAAATACTACGTGTGTGGTAGTTTGACTTTGTAAAGAATACAGAGGTGAGGCAACGGAAGCAGCAATCTTTGGCATCTGCTGTCATCCAGCGAAGGCGTTTCGGTTGTCTGGACCACATTCTACATATGTCTACCGAGAACCTTAACGATATGCTTGCCTATTTTACAAAGCATATCAAGTTCTCGGCGTCCTGTTGACAATCTGTAGGCATTTTACGTCAGAAAACGGGATGTAGACTAGGATTCGGAGGATGCACAGGAACTGGCGGCCAATTTCTTGGCTTGGAGGCAGTTTGTAGAATCTACATATGGATTGAAGATGTAGGGTGGATTATTATTTGTGTAATTTTTACTATATTTTTTATCAGAGGTCCCACAGTTGGGGTATCGTTCTCTACCGCCCTCCACAAGCGCGGTGACACGGATAGGATATGTACCCGAAGGAAGGAACTCCAGCCACCGTCTTTTCAGGCACAACCGTCCATGACGGAACAAATGAGACGGCTAAACAGACAGATTTATCTCGGGAATTTATTGTGGCTTTCACCAGATATCATTGTCAAAAATATCATTTGGGCCTCGCTGGCGATG